>JASPKZ010000042.1:2447500-2600000 GCA_030220185.1 Diploptera punctata
AGTTGCCTGCTAGATGTCTCATTGGGTCAGAATGTTGACCGCATATCATTCATGACATCTGTGGGAAAATAAGCATAACTAAATTAACTTGGTCTAGTAACTCCTAACAAAGGAGAGGATGACGCTACGCCCTTGTAGTGACATTTAAAAATAAAGTGCTTAAGAATGTTTTTATCTAAGCGACACAGACAGGTGGATGGAGAAAACTACATTAAGCTACTTTTCTTTATGGAAAACCAAATATAAAAATGCAGTTTCGTGCCATAGACTGAGATATATATTACATGAGGAAACATAGAGCGACATAGAAACATTGTAAGAAAACCAGACGGAAAACACAATTGTACGCATAGTACCCTGAGGTGTGTAGGGCATGTAGAGAAATGGCTAATCAAAAAGGGACATGGAAACTGATGGGGAATCAAAGAAGGACTTGGAACCGTAGGGAAAACAGAAGGAATGTGTCCAGTATGTTGGCTTAAGAATGAGAAGGGAGACAAAAAACCAGGGCATATGGAACGAATCTAATATATAAAAATTAATGTTTGTTTGTTCGTACTGATGCGCGGCCATACCGTTGATCCGAGTGTGATGGGTTTTTTGTAAAATGTTCACGGAGATTCCCGGGATGAACATAGGCTATAAGAGATATGTGATACTCAACTCCTATACCCTTAAAAATCGCTCATTGTAGTGGAAAACGTGAAAAAATGTAGCTCTTGGAACGCTTAAGTGGCTTACGCTGCCTAAACCATAACAAATACACAAGAAATTAATGTGCACAGAATTGAATATCTCAAAAAGCTCTACAAAAAAGTCCGCGAAGGCATATATTTATCTCTTACGGATAACTCACAATAACCATTTTTGTCTTTCATTGATGCCAAGAAGATCGAGACAAGTACGTAGATTCGTGTGCAAGCATAGCAGCACATGACGGGTATTCTTTTACGAATAACTCATAATAACGAATTTGGTCTTTTAGCTCATTTATACCAGGAAGATTAAGATAAGTAGATTCCCGAGGCAACACCGGATAATCAGTACGGCGTATCTTAAAATAATTACGATATACATTTATAATTATTTTTCATTTTACTTATTCAATTAATCATGAGAAGTACATTAATTTTTGTCTTTCAGCTCATTTATGCCAAGAAGATAGGGATGAGTAGATTCCCGGACAACGCCGGTAAACAGCACGGGGTACCTAAAAATTAACAATTAACAATTTGTGAAAATATATACATTAAAAAAAATTCTACAACCATGAATTTTGAGTTTCCAGACGAACCAAATTTGATTACAAGTTTCTTCAAATCGACACCAGATGACAGTTGGAAGATTACCGGCAATATGACAAATTGACAGTCGTAAAAACAGCTTAGATGGGAATGGTATTTCCCGATACTGCAGTTCTGTATTAAAAAACATAGATATATATGAGGTTAGAAGAAATAACGATTCATTTGATTCCCACATATATTAATATTGAAAAACATTAACTTTGATTTAAAAGAGGTAAATTATTAGGGAATTATTGGGAAATATTAGGTCTATGGGGAGCTTATGTCCTCCGTTTCGTTACTGCCAGTGAGTTAGTTCCCTGTGATTGTGGTGGAGTTTCTGAGCTGACAGATTGAGAAAGAAGAAGGGTACAACACAATAAATGCTGATTGGTGGATGTAGCAATTAAATGAACGAGCTCTGCTACACGGCGCTGAATTAAACGCCACGCTAATTAAGATTTATCGCCAACAAACACAAATATACTTCAACAACACCAACTAATCCACTTCCACACTAAAACACATTAAGTAATTTTCACATTACAACCGCTGTGTTTCAGATGCAACATCATTTCTTGTCTGCAGCAGATTCGGGTTCAATTCCCGATTGCATCAAATTGCCTGTTTACTTATTTTCTTAAGTATTTGCCAGGAAATTCGGATTACAATTTCCAAAGGCCTCAAGATAGTAATTTACAGTCATATTTATCATAAGTAATGCCACGAGTGATTTCCAAATTATCGATAAATTGACGACTCACGAAGTGAGGAGTGAATTTATCTAGACAATTTGGAAATCAAGAGTGGCATTTGTTAGGACTATTTAACGAATAAAATTAAGCTGTTTACACACAAATCATTATTTAACTATACTTATTTTAAAATATTTATATATTTAATGTGTCTACCGCTGTGGTCTCGGGGTAGCGTGCTGCCTTGTCACGCAGCGGGCCCGGGTTCGATCCTCGGTCGGGACAGTTTTTCTGGGTGAGGTTTTTATCGGGGTTTTTCCTCACCTGTAAGACAAATGTCAGGAAAACTTTAAGGCCCAAACGGTCCCCGAAATCATATGGTCATCGCAATCATCATCATTCATATTCATCTTAGGTTAAGCTTAGGATTAGGGACTCTCCTGGCGCACCATTATCATCATCATCATCCATCATATCATCGGGGCAACTTAACCCCGCCTTCCAGGCGCCCCAAACCTCAGAAGTGGGTTAAAGTACGCCATGCCAGGAGAGAGACCAGGAATGTCGAAAAGACAAACCTGGGGCATTTGAAATATATATATATATATATATATATATGTAATGTAAATGGTGATGCTTGAAAACAAATGAGAAAAGATTGTTACTCTTCATTTGTTCCTCACTGCAACCAGATCATTTTATTTATTGCCAAAGGATCGCAATATTGTAAGAATGCACCCTAGTGGAGACATTTATAACCAACATTATAGGTATTAATTAATTTCTAATGTCCTATGACGAAATATGCCAATTATATTTTTCTGCAACGTTATTTCCTGGAGAATAATTCGTTTAAGAAAGGTCAATCAGTGGTTTCTTTTATGTTTTGTGGTATAATCAATTGCTACAAATGTTTTTTATATTGTTCTCCCGCAAGCACTATGTGTTTACATTCGTGCACTATATATACAATCTGGTAGCCACATGAAGTCACTGCAAAATAATGCTATGACCTATTCATAATGTTAAAAAGGAGGAGCTTGATTTTAAAGTGATAAAATTAAACTGATAAAATCGCAGTGAAAAACGACTGTGATTGGTTGTAAATAAAGAGTAATTGAAATATGATTGGTCATTGACTCCCATTTGGGACATGAGTTAAATAGTCATAAATAATGCCACGAGTGATTTGCAAATCATCGATAAATTCACGAGTCACTTGACGACTCATGAATTTATCTAGAGGATTTGAAAATCAAGAGTGTCATTTGTTAGAACTATTTAACGAATAACATTATGCTGTTGTCCACCGCTGTGGTCTCGAGGTAGCGTGCTGCCTTGTCACGCAGCGGGCCCGGGTTCGAACCCCCATCGGTACAAGTTTCCTGAGTGAGGTTTTTTCGGGTATTTTCTCACCTCCAAGATAAATGTCAGCTTACTTTAAGGCCCAAAAGGTCCGCGAACATCATCTGGCCATCATTATCATCAGTATCATATTCACCTCATTAGATTAAGTTTAGGTTTAAGGCCTCTCCTGGCGCATCATCACCCATCATATCATTGGGGCAGCGTAACTCCGCCTTCCAGGCGCCCCAACCTCAAAAATGGATTATAATACGCCATTGCCAAGAGAAAATACGTGAAATGTCGAATAACAGGTTGCATTGAAAAAAAAACATTAAGTTGGTTACTCGACAACCATTATTTAAATATAGTTATTTTAAAATACCTATATATTTAACGATGTTTGAAAACAAATCGGAAATGTGTGGTTATGTTTAATTTGTTTATTTACTGCAACTTGATCATATTATGTATTGCCAAATAGGATCGTAATATTGTAAGAATACACCCATAACTTTTTTCGAGAGGAGTTAGGACGACAATAATCTCTGTAACACATAATAGCATGGATTTCCAGAATTGAGCCTAGGAGAGGTTAAATTAAGGTAAATAAATAAAGATTTTTGAGTATGGCTTCTGTTTGAAGGGTAGTAAAATAATTTGAAAACTGAAATAAGAGATCATTAAATAAAATACTAATTAATTAACCAGTTAATCTGTTATATAAGGTTAGAAGTTAATCAGGTTTTATTGTGACTTGGAAGTCCTTTTTGTTGTTACAGTTGGTTGCGAAATCATGCTGTTAGCTGTGTTACATATTTTTGTTTTAAGGCTAGTCAGAAACAAGATGTGTTGTAGTTTAATTACGGGTGTTAGTTGGAATGGTTACGACCTGTATATTTCCTGGAAATGTAATCTGGTTTACATTTGTGATGCATCTTTCCTCTTCAAAGTAATACCGAGCATACTGTCCCATTGTGCAAACTAATCTCATTTCTGCCCTGCCATCTCTTGCCAGTTCCAGGAACTTGTCACCAACTCTATTATACACATTTTTCAGACTTCGCTCGTAATTTTTTTCATTCCTCTTAGCAATAAGTACTAGGAATATGATGTAAGGATTCCTTCTTATTTCCCTTTCTGAAAACGTCCATCAACATTTTTACTTACGGGTTATTATTGTTATTATTATTATTATTATCGGCCGCGGTGGACTAGTGGTTATACTCCTTGTCTCTGGTCCCGAGGTTCACGGGTTCAAACCCGGCCGGGGTCGATGGATTTTTTAGGACGGAAAAATCCAAGGAGCAAGTCCTCCGGGAGGGACTTTAAGCCGTGGGTCCCGAGTCTGAAGATTTTCAGGCTCGTAAAAAATCCTTAAGCCTGAATGAAAAGGCCTCTAAGCAAAATTTACCGAATTTTCCCGTCCTAGTACTACCTTGGTTTCCTAGATGTCAGTATGAGACGGAAGGCTGACCACGGACCACTCAAAATGACATCTATAAGTAAACAAGTGTAACTAAATTAGTATGGTTCAAATTCTTCCTTGTAAGGGGAGAGCGCCTAAATCTCTGTAAAGGAAAAACATGGGCTTACAAAATTATTATTATTATTATTATTATTATTATTATTATTATTACTGTATTATTGTTATTATTATTACAGTATTATTATAATTATTATATACATGTTGTGTATTATTATTAATATTATTATTGTTATCGTTATCACAAAATTGTGTGAAACACAATTCGTAGTATAAACCCTAAAAAAGTCGTATCGGTACAATATTCAAGTAACAGCTGGTTAATTCGAACATTCGACATGATACGATTCTTGCATTACCGAGTTATAGTGTTGTGTCAAGTGTAATTTAGGCTAGAGTGTAAAGTCTTAGGTATTAAGGTAGTATACCTATGTAGCTGAGACCTATGAACAGAGTATAATAATATGTAACTGACTGGGACTATTGAACCCATAGGTTCATGGCCGCGTGGGCATAACATGACCGCTCTCCATAACAATAACATTGAGCAACAAAAAATAAACCTTTTTTTGTCTCAAAAACAAAAAAATGTGATTCTGATAGTATTTTTTTCACCTGAATTGAAATATGATATCAGATTTTCTACATCACACACGGTTTCCGAGAGACAGGAATTTATAATTTCTTCTCTTCTTCTTCTTCCTTCCAAGTATTAGGCCAAGGCCTGTTACGATCCTATAGAAAATTTTCCCTTATTTATAATTTATAATTTTAAACACTTTAATATTTTCTACATTCGTAACTACATAATATTCGAACATTCGGACTCACCCAGAAAGTAATAAATTACGATTTTCTGCTATATTTCGCCTGTGGAGTATCCCTCTTGATGGTCCAACAATAATCGGCCAGCGTATTAGGATTCCATTTGCCTTAATATCTCTTTTCCATAGCTGAAATCTCCTGAGTTAGCTCATTTGGTTTTGTTTTACAATGTACAAATGGACGAAAAAAGTTTATTAAAAAATAATTATTTAATGCATTAATTGAAATTGAAATTAAAAAAACTGTGGGTGATGGAGACATTCCGAATACATATTTAATAATAGGAAAAGCGCACACAAAAGTGCATTAGTTTATGTCTCTGCTGTATGCCAGCAACGATTGTGTTCTCTTTAAACAAACACTGAAATTATATATTTCACACGGTTTATCATAGAGCTTACACACGCAGTCACTTGACGGATCATGATAGTTTGAATTTTTGCAGAGTTTGTGGTGATATCCATGCACTGCCAGTCTTATTATTGCAGTGCGTATCTTGTTGTTTGGTCCAGTCCAGTCTCGATTGATCATTGCATCTGTTGCGTAAAAATCGTCTGGTATTTCTTTTATCTTGTGTTGTCTTATTTTCTTCTAATGCAGTTTCCTGTTTAGTAGCTGGTAGCAGGAATTTTGTGCGCAGATCTTCCATGAGGAAAGTTTCCCGTGCTAATTCATATGCAAGTCTAGATGGAGCAAATTTCGAGATCCCAATTGCTGCTTTTAGGAATCTTGCTTTCACTTTTTCTAAGGTGTTTAAGTCTCCGTAACTGAGGTCAGTCCAAATGATTTATATTCCATATGTTAAGATGGGAAGTATTTTGGCCTCAAAAGTTTCATGGCTGTTGCAAGTGACAGTTGTGTTATGTTTTGTATATCGTATATGGCAACTATAGCAGCTGCCGCTCTCTCTTTCGTATGTATTCTGAAGGATTTGGCTGTTGTTTGGAATGTTACTCTAGATATTTAAAAGCGTATTTGAAAACACGATAAAAAACTGCATTAAATACAACTATTGGTACTCATGAGACAAAATTCATGTTGACCAATGTAATATAATAATAATAATAATAATAATAATAATAATATAATAATAATAATAATAATAATATAATAATAATAATACTGATAATAAAGGAAGTATGTGATCTCAGGAGGACACCCCTTGCTAGTGGGTATGTGCTCTTAGACCCCCAAAAAAGTCGTGTATTCCTGCCAGATGTCATCAAAACATGTCCTTTGACGTTTATAACGGCTAAGTTGTGGAAGGGCAAAGAACGAGTTTTTTGACGTTTTAATTAGGACAAAATAACTAACAGAGAATACCCTGATAGAAAGTCTAGGCCCTTCAAAGTGGCGGAGATTAGGCGTTAGGCCAACTCCCTAACACCGTAAATAAATAAAAGCTAAATAATATCAAGTCAATGTTCAGACAGATTCAACATCTATCAAATTTAAAAACATGCAGAATTTGTACTCAGGACAGAAAAGTGGAAAACAAAAGCTTACAAATACCAAAATATGCATAAAGTAATATTATAGTGTCTGAATTATTATTATTATTATTATTATTATTATTATTATTATTATTATTATCTTGGAGTAAAGGTAAATATAGAAGATAGACAAGAAAGTGATATTAAAAACAGAATAAATAAAGGTAGACCAACAACAGCAATGATAAATTGAGTCCTATGGACAGACATATAACCAGGAAAAATAAGTTACAAATATGTCATTAAAAAAAAGTGAGAAGTACTGTCACATATGGAGTTTGGAAATTCAACAATAACTTAGAACAAAAACTTACGTCGATGGAAACGAATTTATTGAGGAGAGCAGCAAGATGTTCAAAATTAGAGGAAAAAAAAGCAAAAAAAAAGAAAACTGTCATACGAGGAAGAAATGGATATTAAATATTCAATAGTAGATTATATAACACAAAACCAATGAAATTGGTATGGGCATTTACGACGGATGCAAGAAGAAAGGTTACCCCCCCCCAAAAAAATATTGGAGTGGTATCCACCTGGAAGAAGAAGGAAAGGAAGACCTCGAAACTCGTGGATGCTAGAAATAATAACTGGAATAAGAATAATAGGCCTGGAGGACATGGAGTGGATGGATAGAGACGTGATTATATAAATGTGTGATTATATAAATGTAGTGTATCTAAAGTAGTGTAAGGTGAATAATATTAATAATAATAAATATATTTATTATTATTATTATTATTATTATTATTATTATTATTATTATTATTATTATTATTATTATTATTTTATTATTATTATTATTAGTATCAGAAAACAGAATAGAATTTCAGGAAGAAAACTAGTTCCAGGAAAGAGAATGTAATATTATGGCGACAGAACAAGAAATTAAAAACATCATAAAAAATGAAAAATTAGAAATCGCCTGGACCTGAAAATGTTAATTTAGAATTAATAAAATATGCAGGCAAGAAAATTATAATGTTAATAACAAAACTGATGAACAAAATATTGGAAGCGGACAATATCCCAGAAGAAATGAAAACAGGTTACCTAGTGTCAATCTACAAGAAAGAAATTAAGAAACAAAGAACAAATTATACATATAATAAAAAATTTGTACCGGTACTTTAATAACAACAAATGTAGAGTTAAAATGGGCTTAGAACTAACGGAAGAGTTGAATCTACAAAATGGTTATTACAAGAGTGCACAATGTCACCGATATTATTAATAATATACATAGATATTGTATTACAGGAATGTTCAAAGAAATGTAAACCAGTGGGATTAAAATTAAAAGAGAACAAATACATAACTTATTCGCAGATGATCAAGTGTACTCACTTCAGGATGTGAAGTCGCAAACTATATACATAATTTATTATTCGCAGATGATCAAGTGTACTCACTTCAGGATGTGAAGACGCAAACTATATGGATAGGAGACTAGAGGAAGAATACTCAAGATGGGGTTTAACAATTGATTATAATAAAACAGAACATATGAGCACAGATCTTTCCGAGGAATTATAAATAAATGGAACAAATATTAAAACAATATATTTTAAGTATTTGGGATCAATAATTCAAAAAGATGGACAATCTGAATTAGACATCGAAAAAAGAATAATAGAGACAAAGAAAGTTATTGGCATATTGAATTCTATTTTATGGAGTAAGCATATAATCAAGAGGACTGAATTTTTAATATATAACACAATTGTGAAGAGTATTTTATTATATGGTACGGAAACGTGGACATTGAAGCAAAAATACAGAAATAAATTATTAGTCACAGAAATGGACTTTTAAGAAGACCGGCAAGAATATCAAAATTAGATAAAATAAAAAATAATACATTAAGAGAAATAATGAATGCAGAAAAGGATATTGTACAAGGGATTGAATAAATCCAACCAAGATGGTATGGACATATAATGGGAAGAAGGGACACACAAACAAAGAAGTATTGAAATGGATAGCTTTTGGAAAAGAGAAATGCGGTGACCAAAACCAACGTGGATAAAGGGGATTCAAGACAACATGAAGAAGAGAAATATGACAGAAGCAGACACGCAAGACTGGGAAGTGTGGAAGAAAAAAAATTGTATATTTTGATTGAGGATACCTGTGTAAATAATAGAAACAATCCTGAAATGAAAAAAAAAAATATAATGATCATTTATTATTATTATTATTATTATTATTAGTATAATAATAATAATAATAATAATAATAATAATAATAATAATAAAATAATAATAATAATAATAATAATATAATAATAGTAATAATAATATAATATTAATAATAAAAATAATAACAATAATAATTTAATAAAAGTAAACTATTGTTTGTCGTATTATTTTATTATTGTTGTTGTTATTATTCTTGTCATTATTATTATTATTATTATTATTATTATTATTATTATTATTATTATTATTATTATTATTATTATTATTATTATTATTATTATTTATTTGTCGGAAATAGGGGAAGAGGTATGGAGTGTTAGCACATCATATATGGAAAATCAATACTTATTCCATTAGTTAGAATGAAAGTCAGGAAATAACGTCACTATCAATCTGAATTCAGTTGTCTTGTGCATTCATTAGATGAGCGCTCCAAGCCACGTTCTGTAACAGAGCGCGCATTCATATACAGTAGTTTATATCCGTACGTACATCAGTGTATTTGAACATGGAAAACAGTTTTGCATGCTATATGAAGAACAGCATTGTTTCATATAGTCACATCTTTAAAGTTAATTTAGAAACAACTTTTAATTTATTACATAATACATTGGAATATCGTTGTACGATATAATAGAGGTTGCGATGATAGTCTCAGGTTTTGTAGTTCGTTGGATGAAACCCGGAGGAGTTGCAAGATTTTTAAGGCCGTAAATATGAGCATAATTTATTTCGGATGGTAAATAGAGTCATGGGTCCTGTATCATAGATTTACGCCACGTAAAAATATCTTTAGCCTGAAAAAATAAGGTTATTTTCATGCCAAGTTTGAATTTCGAGCTAATGATCTAAGTTCGTAAATATCTTCACCAAATATTATACATGTCCACAGCTGTGATCTCGAAGTAGCGTGCTGCCTTGTCAAGCAGCGGGCCCGGGTTCGATGCCCCGGTCGGGGCAGTTTTTCTGGGTGAGGTTTTTATCGGAGTTTTCCTCACCTGTAAGACAAATGTCAGGAAAAATGTAAGGCTCAAATGGTCCCCAAAATCATATGGCCATCATCATCATCATCATAATCCTTCACCGGTGTGGAAAGCAACGGTAAGCTACCACACCTACAATTCCCTAGTAAAGCTGCAAGCATAGCATGAAAATGCTATGATTGCAGTGAAGGACCTGCCTTCGGGCAGAATTACTATGGATGGATATTATCCATAATAAAATTAATTATTTGTAAATAAACACCCAAGAATAATATCACAAGACATTCGTATGGTTTTAAAAAAGTATATACAGTTTTTAAAATGTTATAACTTGATATACAGGGTGTCCCATTCAATCCTCCCACATTTTAATTAATCATAAATAACAAAGTATGACTAACAAAGTATGAGGAATTATGAAATGTGGCCGGTATTAAACGAAACAGAAACTCAAAGAATTTCCATTGCCACACACTAAAACATATCTATATGTGCACCATTAGTAGCACGAACTATATCAAGTCTGTATTCGATTTCGTGTCACGTTCTGTCCAACATGTCCATTGGTACCGTTGCAATTGTGGCGAGGATACGTGTTCGTAAATCATGAAGATCTTGTACTGGAGTCGCAAACACACGTCTTTTACATACCCCCAGAGGAAGAAGTCCAGTGGAGTGATGTCTGGCGAACGTGGTTTTATGTCATTATTATCCAACATGCGGCTGATGAATTAACTGCAACAATGAAAACAAAAATTCTTTGAGTTTCTCTTTCTTTTAATACCAACCTCATTTCATAATTCCGCATACTTTGAGAGTTATGATTAATTAAAATGTGGGAGGTTTGAATGGGACACGGTGTATTATAACTAGAATTTAAGTGTGTAAATAACAAACAAAAAAAAATCATGTTCTCGGAAATCCTTTTATTAAAATAAGGATGTACACTTGTTAACTACCGTCTTATTTTCTTTTCATGATAAGATTTCTACAAATACTGTATATCATTCTAGTATAATAGTATGTCGTGTGGCACGTGGTGGGAAGCATGTATTTTTAAGCATCTAAGTAATAACACTAAGGAAAAATGATTTTTTTCAGAAGAAAGAGATAATATGTTAAACAAAGGATATAAAAGAAGATAAATATAGAGGTAAAATTCATAAAGATAATTAAATACAGTAAAACTTATTCAAAGCGGAATCGCATGGGACCAATTATTTTTTCCACGTTAGACAACATTCCGCATTATAAAGAAAAACGTAAAAAATATTAACCAATCTTAGATTATAGAGCACCGTATATGTCTTTTTATGTACCTTGGATTAATTGTAGTTCCGCGGACTCGCATACCTCGTTGTTTTTTTTTGCGATCTTTCATTCATTATTTTATTTTTTTGTGTTTCAAAATATCATAAATTTGTTTTTTTTTCCACATTTATATTTAGGCATTATTTCACGTACTGAGAGTTTGTTATTCTCTATTTTTAATCAGTTCCACTTTTTCGTTTAATGACAATGATACTTACTATTTAGCCATCTTTATTTCGTAAATTCAGAACGCTACCTGTGAAACATACGTACACAATCGATCTCAGATCTTAAACTAATTTAAGATTTGTGCACTGGGTATTTGTAAGACAGATGTCACACGCCAAATATTTGTTAAACGAACTTGTATTTCGCAAAACGGGTGTGCAGTGAGGCCGAGATAAAATTCCAGATACAGGTAGAAACTGTACTTCTCCTGGCGGCAGGAATTACCAGTCATCATTTATTGTTAATTCGTCTAACGGGAATTCAATGAAGTGGAAACTAATTTATTTCTCTCTCTATTTTTCCGCCTTATAAACTTTTTCATGAATTCTGTAGAAATATCCTTCCGTTTCCGTGTTGGGCAGATTTCGTTTTATACAAAATAAATACACGTAAAATTACTATTATTTTGCCGAGACCAATAAATTTGTTCACATTGGACAGATTTCCGCATTATTCACGTTCCCGATTAAACAAGTTTTACTGTATTTTGTTGATACTAGTTACTCCCGCTAAGGACATGGGTCGTCCCCTATAGTGAAAAGGTTCTTAATACCAATTTAGTTATGCTCATTTCCCTGTAGATGTCAGCGAGTGAAATGTGGTATTACATAGTCTCGAGGGTACATCTAGTAGGAAACTGAGGCATCATGGCCAGATGATGTTTAGGGACCATTGGGCCTTAGAGTGTTGTCTTACATGTGAGGAAAAAACCCTAAAAAACCATCACCCAGGAAAGTTGTCCCGACCGCAGATCGAACGTACACATGCGAATATTATCAGAGTTTAAAGTTGAACCTATTCTTGAAAAAAATACAAAAATTATAAGAACAAAATATACAATACACATTGGAAGAATGACTTGAGAAGGACTGCCCAATTTAATATTAAAACAACACCCAATTGGGAAATGACAGATAAGAAGTATGTTGGATGGATAACGTACCGAAGCAACACATGTTATTCCAATACAAAGTATCATCTATTGAAGTTTGCATGGACAACACTTTTTTTAATCTCTAATATTTTAGCAGTCACAATTTTTGTTTTATCGCCACCAAATTTGACACAATCCATTATCGTAGTTCAACCTCTGATCTTACAGCTTCATTTTACACGCCACACGCCACCCGGACCTTAAAGTGGCAAGACCTGTCGGGAGAGGGATTTTAAACTATCGATCACACACTTGTCCACCGCTGTGGTCTCGAGGTAGCGTGCTGCCTTGTCACGCAGCGGGCCCGGGTTCGATTCCCTGTCGGGACAGACTCCTGGATGAGTTTTTTTTTTGAAGGGGGTTTCCTCACCTGTAAGATAAAGTCAGGAAGCTTAGGGCCCAACGGTCCCCGAAAATCATCCGGCCATCAACATCATCATTATCATCATCCTTCACCGATGTGGAAAGCAACGGGAAGCTACCACACCTATAATTCCCTAGTAAAGCTGCAAAGCATAGCATGAAAGTGCTGCGATTGCGGTGAAGGACCTGCCCTCTGGCAGAATTACTATGGATGGATGGATCACACACTTACTTTTTCACCACACAAGCACATGGAGGGTCTCTCCGAATGAATGATCATCTCAGTGTTAGTACTCCTCCGAGACAACACAACTGTCAAACTATAACATCCTTCAAAAACAAACTAAATAATTATTTAATAACAAATTAACTTATACACCTCACTGATAGTATTCTTTTAACAATTAATACATTTAATTATTTATGAAAATAATATTAAGATTAACAAATTTTCTTTTCTTTTGTTTTAAATGTTGTATAATCGTAAAATTAGTGCTCTATATCTAATTATTTTTCTTTGTTTTTTATATACATTAGACAGGGAGAATTTAATATGTCTTGCTTGTATACATTTTATTAATAGTTTTAGTCTTAATTTTAACTAACATTAATTGGTTGCATTATAGATCGTAATATAATAGATATTATCTTTTCGATCAAATTTTTATTTAGTGTTTAATATTAGAGTTAATTGAGATTGTTATATTCCGATGTAATATGTTTTGTCCTGATGAGTGAAAGAGAAGGCCACATGGCCTTAACTCCACCAGGTTAAATAAATAAATCTAAATCTAACATTTATGAAAAAATAGACCATTCACATACACATTCTTACTAAACATGGTCAATGTGATAATGATGATTATGATGGTCAGATAAGCAACCAATCAATTCATTGAACAAGTAACTTGAGGTCGAGCTTGTTAACAATAAAGTGTGACCATTAGGAATGGAGGTTAAAGTGAAACGAACATTTAAAAATTACTCTCCCTGCCGCAATTTTCTGTTTGTCGCAAAGAAATTGTGTTATACCATTTCAATGAAATGAGAAGGGCATTTTCCAATAATCAACGAAAGCTATCCATTATGAGTGGGGGTTTACCTGAAACTGAAATTTGGAAATCGCTGTAGCGACCGTCATGTTTGTTTTCTTGAAATGAAACTATAGGCACATAATATAATTAACAAGATAAATATATATTTCGTAAACCAGCAAAATTTGTCATACTGAGGAATTCGCTAGTTTCCGCAACTCCAGCGTGACGGACTTTATTGTTTTTATTTTCTCGCTTCAGTTTTGTATTATTACGATTTCGACTGTCAACATGTTTATAAGTAGAGTGAGTAGAAATAAGGAATTTCCTATTCTAACCGTTGAAACTGAAGTCAGAAACATTACGTTATAGACAAGTCGCAAAAAAAAACTTGAGAAAATTGTCATATTCCATAATAAATGTGACAAATCTTCATACTTCAAGAAAATTGTAATCTGTATGTACTTAGAAAATTAATTACAGGTATTCGCAATTTGGTTTTTACTTATTTTTTTCTGGATTTTAAAATACATTAGAAACAAGTTTATAATTTAAAACATAACACTTTTAAAAAAGTGTGAAATTGGTAGAACCAGAAGAAAGTAAATAAAGAATCGGGGGCTTGGTGTTTCAAACCCTCAATCTTCGACGAAGTATTTTGATCTCTAGTGCCAGTGAGTTGATTATTGTAGGTTCAGTACTTGTTTGCTATTATACTTTGATTATTTTTTTATGTGAGTGATTAGTGATTACCGGACTGCGGGGAAATAGTACCTATATGTGAAAGTTACGAACAACGAACATAGTTTGGTTTACAAAGTTCTAGCGATTGACTCATGCAATGACAAGACAGACGGCGGGCTAGTGATGCCCATTGCTCTGTGTCAAGCAGGGACGCCCATCTGCTTCACACAGTGGGTTACCATTGCTGGAACCTGGCTTCGATTTTTTTACTCTGCAATTAAAAACTGCAAGTATGTTTTTGGACACAGCCTTAGAACATCACAACGCTTCTGTGGGAGAAATTTCAAGGTAGGTTTCGGCATGCGATCGTTGTCAGTTCCCTTGTTAGAGAACTTTGTATAATTTCATTTCTGGCAGTTTAAAGTTAAGAATATATTTATGACACATTTAAACGTTTCATGTAAGCCATACATATATTATCGTATCAATATGGAACTCATTTTTCTGAGGATAGTGTATATAAATATAAGTATTTAAAAGAATTAAAGTGTTGTAATATTGATTATATGTAACCATGCCTTATTTGTGACGTTATGTTGTATTTGTTAATGCAAAACGTATGTTTGCTTTGTAATATCCATTCTTCTTCTTGTAAAATTGAGATATAACGTTCGTATTATATTATGGATTGTGGATAAGGTATCTAGGGTAAAGTTGCCTAATTACGTAATAGTTTTTTACTTTTTCTTGTGAAAATATAACATTTTAGATAATGATGACAAAATATGAACACAGGAACATAGTATGAACCTTCCACGAGTTTACTTATCGAATGAACTCCAAACCGATGTACAGTTATACCCAAATGCCTCATTATTTTCTCCAAAACAAGGATTCCTAAATACGTAGCATCGCTCTTAAATCATTTATAGTGTTATCCTAATTCTGTGATATTAAAACAGAAGCTTATAAATTAAAAATAAAAACTGAATTCTCCGTTTACTGAAATTGATAAATAATCAATATTAGAAACTAATGAGAACAAAAACAAAAATGTTATTAGTGATATCAAATGACATTTAATAATTAGGCCTATTTCCATCTAAAATAAATTTAACTTTAAATAATAATATTAGGAATATATACTGTGATAAAATGTCTGCAAACAAATATACTATATCTACTTCCTAAAAAAAATATGATCATCTATAAACATAAAAATGAAATAATAATATTAATAATAATAATAATAATTAAGGAGCGGATTTTTATGTATTGAAGGTTAAGATTGCAACATAGTATAATGAGAAGTTAGGCTTATGACTATCTTTTGTTTTGGTTCCACACACAAACAGTTGAATAGTATAATGAGAAGTAAGACTTTTGACTGTCTTTTATCTTCTTTCACACACAAACAGTTGAATAATATATACTATCTGCATTACAATCTTATCTTTTATTACATAAAAATTCGCTCCCTAATAATAATAATAATAATAATAATAATAATAATTTTTTATTTATATACATAATTTTAATGTTTACACATCTTTCTGTGCCTAAAGTTTTATTTTTCTTCTCCACTCGTCTCTCTCCATCCAATCCATGTCCTCCGGCCCTCTTGCTCTCATTCCAGTTCTTATTTCCTGCATCCACGAGTTTCGAGGTCTTCCTCTCCTCCTTCTTCCAGGTGCACACCATTCCAATGTTTTCCTGGGTAATCTTTCTTCTTGCATTCGTCGTACATGCCCATACCAATTTAATTGCTTATACTGTATATAATCTACTATTGAATAACCAATATTCATTTTTTCTCTTATGACAGTATTTCTTATTTTGTCTAATTTTGAACATCTTGCTGCTCTCCTCAAGAAATCCATTTCCATCGACATAAGTTTTTGTTCTAAGTTTTTGTTGAATTTCCAAACTTCAGCTCCATATGTGACAGTACTTCTCACTATTGAATTATATATTTGTAACTTATTTTTCCTGGTTATATGTCTGTTCCATAAGACTCCATTCATCATTGCTGTTATTGCTCTACCTTTATTTATTCTGTTCTTAATATCACTTTCTTGTTTATCCTCTTTATCTAATTTTACGTCCAGATACTCAAATTCTTCACATCCTCTAATATACCCCTTTTCATCTTCTAATTTTCGGTTTCGGCTCCACATCCCATATAAAATGTTTTCTCTAATGTTATTTTCAAACCCCAGTTATCGTATTCGTCCAATAATTTTCTGAACATAAACTCCATGTCTTCATATTCTTGAGCAATTATTATCTGGTCATCCGCAAATAACAGTGTATATATTGTATCTGTTGATCCATCTCCAATTGGTACTCCCATTCCTGAACATTTTTTGCTCCAGTTTGACAGTGCTTTATGTATAAATATCTTAAATAATGTTGGTGATATGCTACAACCTTGACGAAGGCCTTTTATTACTTTAATTTCTTCTGACACATATTTTCCAATTTTAATTTTAGATACTGCATTTTTATACAAATGTTGTACTACATTAATAATTGTACCATTTATCTTCTAATGCTTCCCACAACTTTTGTAAAGGTACAGTGACATATGCCTTTTCTAAATCCACAAATGTGAAATGAACTTGTTGGTTGTTATTATTCGTCTTTTCAACCAATCGTTTTACCACAAATATGTGATCAATTGTAGATCTCTCAGACCTGAAGCCTGCTTGTACTTCATTCTCCTTATGTTTATAGTTTTCTTCCAAATAGTATTTGATTATTTTTCCACATATACGGCTAAAAACATTGATTACGGTAATTCCTCTATAATTATTGCACTCATCCTTTCTTCCTTTCTTATGAATGACTGATATCAACCCAATTTTCCATTTTACTGGTACATTTTCTCCGTTTAATAATAATAATAATAATAATAATAATAATAATAATAATAATATAATAATAATAATAACAAAATTGTAAATACAGAAAAACTCGTTAATTTAATTTAACGGAAGATGAAAAAAAAATTAAGAAATTGGTTTCAATGAAACCTGCGATCGAGTAAAATATTGCATTTTAATATAACTAATTTCTACGTCTTGTAAATAATATGAAAGCTTATTAATATTTTTAAGAATTTTCTTATTATTGTCTGCATTCACAACTTTTAATATGAGAAGAAGAATCATATCGTAATAAAAAATATTTAAAAAAATCGTAAATGCAGAAGCCACTGTACCATTATCATTTTATGCTTGTTACGACTCGTGTCTCAGTTGCTTACGTTGATATTAAAATTAAGCATTAGAATGTTACATAAGTATTAAATAAACACGTACCTAAAATAGAGAACTTTTTTCAAGGATAGTCATGAGAGAGAGAGAGAGAGAGAGAGAGAGAGAGAGAAGAGAGAGAGAGAGAGAGAGAGAGAGAGAGAGAGAGAGAGATAAATTATTTCTTCAACTATTTTCAATCTCACGATTTTGTGGCTTTGTATATGTTTCCAAAAAGCGAGACGGGAAAGCAATAATATGGAAAGAAAAAAAGCTGAGGTCTAGAGTTACCCATGAACTACTTTTTAAAACATTTAATTCCGTGATAACAAATTGAAAAGTATCGCGGAATTAAGGAAACCACGAAAGAAAGGCATCTTTACCCTATTTATTTTTCACGTATTTTTTATCTAAATTTTTATTATGAGATGCTTCAGAACATTAATCATACCATCTCTAGACTAAGTATATATATATTTCACTCAACGTGTTGTCTAAATGCAACATATATTCAATATGTTTTGAATAGTCATATTTGTTAGCACCAAGATTTGATCTCGGTACCTCCCTAATACGTATCTTGAACACTGCTAGGTACGGTTAATATGAAATGCTATAGTATTCAAGGAGTAATGACTGGAAAGATAGGTTCCACTGTCAACGTTTTTGCGATGTAATTAACTGCGTGGGAATGGTGCAGTTAGAGAAGAGAACACGGGCCATGTGATGCTTTCATGCGGTCATTAATTCGGTATCGATACATATCGATTACTGTAACAGACACGTGAAATCTTGTTTATTCATCAGCTCCCGTTTCGTATCACGTGATCACCACCATTATTTCTATTTATACGTTGTTGTGTTGGTTACATCGGACTTCCTAACCGCCAATAATTAATTAGGATCCTCTATCCTCTTATTTTAACTGCAATATTAACGATGATGATGATGATAATAATACTAATTATTATAATTAAACTAAAAGTAGAGGAATTAAACATAACAATAGTGAAATACAGAACAAACTGGAAAGAACACTTAGCAAGGATGACTGAGAATAGAATACCAAAAGCAGCATACAGCTATTCACCACGAGGAAGAAGAAGTTTGGGAAGACCAAAGAAAAGATGGAAACAGTAATTTGAAGCCGGAACAGGCTAGTAAGAAAACTTAAACCGTGATGATGAAGAAGAAGAAAAAGACTAATTATTATAATTATTATTATTATTATTATTATTATTATTATAATATTATTATTATTAATATTATTATTATTAATATTATTATTATTATTATTATTATTAATATTATTATTATTATTATTATTATTATTATTATTATTATTATTATTATTATTATTAGGTAGATAGATAGTTCATCGGTTGATTAATGTCTTTGACATAGTCCGATTCCCAATAGCCAATTTTGTCGGTCCATCCAATCTCCTGGTTGTAGATGTTTCTCCTTCATGTATAAATATATTCCCTGACTCCAGGAAGTTTTAGGTCTTCCTCTGCCTCGTCTTCCCTTATTATTATTATTATTATTATTATTATTATTATTATTATTGTTATTATTATATTTATGTACAGATTTACAATATTTACACATATTTTTGTGCTTAAAGTTTTATTTTCCTTCTCCACTCGTACCTATCTATCCACTCCATGTTCTCTAGTCTTCTTGTTCTCATTCCAGTTCTTATTTCCTGCATCCACGAGTTTCGAGGTCTTCCTTTCTTTATTCTTCTAGGTGGATACCATTCCAGTGTTTTTTTCTGGGTAACCTTTCTTCTTGCATTCGTAGTATATGCCTATACAAAATTAATTGCTTATATATTATATAATCTACTATTGAATATTTAATATTCATTTTTTCTCGTACCGGTATGTCTAATATTCATTTTTTTCTCGTACCGGTATCACTAAATTTCTTACTTTTGTCCAATTTTGAACATCTTGCTGTTCTCCTCGAGAAATCCATTTCCATGGACATACGTTTTAATAATAATAATAATAATAATAATAATAATAATAATAATAATAATAAAGTATCCTTAAAACACATAATTTTACATAGAACACAGCTACGTGATTTTTTTTGGTGGATGGAATCTGGATTAAGTGACAGGTATGCCTATAGCTGCGTATAACCATCTGAACTAAATAGTTAATATTGTCAAGCGCGTAGATGTAGTTTATGGAAGTGAGTTAGTGATCATCAGTGGTTTAGTTGGAAAACAATTTGGATGGACTCATCTTTACGCAAGCTTCCATAAAAAGGTACATACAAACTATACAGAGTATTTCAAAATAAGTATTACATACTTCTAGGGGTTGTAGAGGAGACTTACTAGGTAATGTTTTGCTAAGGAGCCCATGTCCGATACGTACCACTTCGATGTAAAATATATTTAAAGATCGAAACACAATGGGCTGATAACGTATGTATTGTGTTGTAGAATAAGTATTACAGACTTCTAGGGGTTGTACTACAAGTGTAGTTCCACGTGGCGACCCTGTTGTTCGTTGCAACAAAGTACTTGCGACGCATGTTTTCATACACACACTCCACAAGACCTGGTGTGTGCTCAATAATTTCTGCTGCTGCCAGAATTAGTGCAAGAAGATCTTCCACCTACTCGACAGGTGTAGTACAACCCCTATAAGTCAGTAATAGTTATTCTGAATCACAAGGCACACGATATCAGCCCATTGTGTTTCGAACTTCAAACTTATTTTACATCGAAACGGTACGTTTTAATAATAATAATAATAATAATAATAATAATAATAATAATAAGAATAATAATAAGAATAATAATAATAATAATAATAATAATAATAATAATAATAATAATGGGTATCCTTATCAAAAATATATCTACTAAGTACACTCTACAATCGCTAGAAGCCTGTAATACTTATTCTGAAACACTCTGTATGTACTGCAAATTAAATTATAGTTTTAAAGATGTTTGGCAAAAAAAAACTTTGCATACATGGTTTTAGGAATATTGTTATAGTAAATTATAAGGAAAAAACTTTAAAAATCCCGCCTGATATTTGGAAGAACGCCACATTTCCACTTACCCCGTCACTAACTAAAAATGGTGATCATTACATGTCAGTCCATCAGGCTCGTTTATGAAAGTGGATCTTCGATTTTTCCATTACATTGTTTCATAATGATTTGATACCTAAATTTCATTACCTTTAAAAACCTAATGGGTTTCTTCTTTCTCTTAAAAATGTATTAAGCAATTTCACGAGTAATCGGAAATTAGCAATAAAAACTGATGTAACGTATAGTCGATTTAACTGATAATAGATACAGGGTAACCTGGGCTATATAATTTATTTCATATTATAAAATAATGAACATTGTATTCAAACTCAGTGTTGACTGTTGATTTTATATTTAGATTTTTTCCTTAAACAAGATTCAGAGAACCTAATTAGCTTGATTTAACTAAATAATTGAGATTTTAACCATCATCATCATAGTCCATTCACGAATTTACATAATTTGTTGACCTGTTTCGGCCTCAATAGAAATTCCATCCAAAAGTCCTTTAAGTGGACGTCCTGGATTTCTTCTTCCTGCTGATTAATAGCTTAACATCTGCTTGGGTATTCTGTGATCCTCCATTCGATGAACATGTTGCATCCATCTTGTCTTCTAATCAGAAATTTTGTTTTCTGTATGTTCCAAATGTAATTCTTCTAAGATTTCTTCATTTTTTAATGATCTAGTAGTTTGTATCCAGCAGTCCTTCGAAGTTCACAGTGGTATAACCGTTCCATCGGGTACTGAGTAGATCCGGTATCCTAATGTCTGTCCAGAGGCTAAAAGGCAGCAGCCCTACCATTGGACTACTTAACGTCGGGCCAGTAACCCTTCCTAAGGAATATCAACTTTACTTACAAGTCTCAACGTGAAGAAAGGCATATGTACATAATTTGTTTACATTATCACATAACATTAATACTTGTATCATCCCTTATTTTGTAATACTCAACTCCTACATTAACAGTTTGTTCTCTGAATATCACATTTTAAACTGTGATTTAAAATGCTGTGTACAACAATCTTTGAAATACCACTGTTGTTGCTGAACAACAAGCTTCTAGTATCAAGTTTTCCTTAAAAATTGTGTATGCATCAATTTCAGATATTCCTGAACAAGATTAAATAAACAAATTTAATGTTTGAAATATACGTACCTACTGTTCTGCCCAAGAGCAGGGGTTTTACTGCAAATTCAGCATTATCTACTCTTTCCTTAACTCAGCCTTCCTTTTTTTATCCTCATGCAAAACCAGTTATTTTAATTATTGTCTATCATCTGATGCCTTTTTCTGCCTCTTTCTTTCCGTCGACCATTCCTTCTAGAGCATCTGTCAGCATGGAGTTTCTTCTTAGCCAGTGTCCACCAATTTATTTTCTCTTCTTTATGAGTTCCAGCATTATTCATCCTTCATTGTTCTTCTTGTCTAGCACATCTTTATTTCTTATTTTATTTGTCCATTTTATATGCTCCATCCTACTGCACATGCACATCTCAAAAACTTCCAGTCTCTTTTCTCATTCCGTTCTAACGTGCAAGTCTGAACATTGTAAAAAACTGTATAATATAGAAAAATCCATAAAATATTTTATATGCCTTAATTTGTAATATATGACATGGGTTTACGATTGAATGGCCTGGAAAGCTATTTCCTGTAGAATGGAAACAAGAATTCTGAATCACGCTCTAGACTGATGTATAGTTTCCAGTACCTAAAGATAGCAGTAGATGAGGGCCGCAGCAGAGAACAGCAAGATACAAGGGACACATCCAGTCCCAATGCGGAAATTTAATATCTCCCAATCTGCCGGAAATCGAACCCGGAATGTCAGAGTGCAGGTAAGGGCTCTACCGAAATATCTTGGTGACAGACTTCAACAATGTTCAAAATTGTATAATGTTCACAATGTTTATGTACTGACGTCATAAATAAGTAGAATGTATTGTGGAATACATACAACCAAATGTTTCATGAAACTGCAGGATACCAATATACAGGTCCGTTCAGAATGGAGGACCAAACTTCAAACATTTATTTCTTCCGAACTACAAAAAATATAAACATGATTCCAACGTTCCTGGAAAGAGAAAAGTTCAAATTTCACTATTTCATGCATTCAATATGAGCACCATGTGTTACACGACAAATATTAAAACGGTGGCTCATTTCTTGCCACACACGAATCAGCTGGTCTTAGTTATCGAATTCACAGCTTCAACAATTCGATACCGCAGATTTTCAAGAGTGTCACGCATAGGGGGATAAAAACACGGTCTTTTACGTAACCCTACAGATAAAAATCACACGGGGTTAGGTCCGGTAACCTGGGAGGTAACCGGCGATGAAGTTGATCTTCTGCTCCTCCTCTTCCAATCCAACGTCCTGGAATTGTGTTATTCAGGTAACGTCGGCGGACATGGTTAGAGAAATGAGGCAGGGCACCATCTAGCATAAAGACGAAGTCATCTGAGTCATTTTCAAGTTGAGGAAATAATCAGTTTTCAAGCATGTCTAGATAGATTACTCCTGTCACCGTTTTCTCCAAAAGGATGAAAGGTCCATAAACTTGTTTACAGATAAGGCACAGAAGACGTTAATTTTTGGTGAATCTCTTTCATGTTCAATAACTGACATAGGATTTTCACTTGCCCAAATTCTAACATTATGTCGATTAACTTTACTGGAAAGATGAAAAGTAGGTCATCGGAAAAAAATTAACCGTTCAGAAAAATTGTCTTCTTCCATATCATCTAACATGCTAATGCAATATTCGTACCTTTTGTTGTGGTCGTCAGGATGCAATAACTGCAGTTTGTACGGCTTCAAATAGTGAAATTAGAACTTTTATCTTTCCAGAAACGTTGGAATTGTATTTCTATTTTTTGTAGTTTGGAAGAAATAAATGTTCGAAGTCTGTTCCTTCTTTCTGAAGAGCTCTGTATTGAGTTTATTAGTATATTTAAGAAAACGGGTAGTTTTTCAAAATAAATATTAATAACATAATTTATAAAATTGAGTTTTCAATACATGTAATTATCAGAACATGTGGTTTGGAGTATTATAAAATATGATGTAACATACTACATACAAAGCTTTACGTAAATAGACAAGTGAATGAGTACTGTTCTAAGTCTTCCCGCAATGATACAATTACAGAGCATGTACTGTCTGGATTCCTCTAAGAAGCCATATAGACAAAAAATCACAGTCGATTGTTCGTGAGTGATTCTATTGCAGTTAAGTAACCTGTAAAACTTTCTAGATGAGCGTCTTTAGTGACAAAAATACAAAATATTATTTCATGTTGTTTGCACATGCGCAATACTACAGAAATAACTGTTTTAAGTGTTCAGAATAATAAGGGCCTAAGTCACACCATGGTCAATATTCACATTACAGAATTAATCTGTATTGTTTCCGCATTATAAAAAAAACAAAAAAAAACAATCCTAGATTATAGAGCACCGTATTATGTATTTTTACGTACCTTGGATTAATTGTAGTTCCGCTGCCGTTGGAAAGTGAAGAATAATGTGTACAGCTAGAGCTTGACTTTGGAGCATCGACCCGGAAATTTGGAGATTTTTTGATAGTGTACTTGTAAAACACTCCCACTCTACTTCCTTGATTTCTTCATTTATTTTATTTATCTATATTGCTTTCCTCATTGTTTGAGCATTTCCTTGCATCTATTCATTAATAATTTTTTTCTTTGTGTTTTAAAATCTCATAAACTTGGGTTTTTACATTTAAATTTAGTCATTGTTTCGCGTACTGAGAGTTTGTTCTCTTTATCTGCATTCACTTTCACTTTTCGTTTAATGACCTTGTTACATACGATTTAGTCATCTTTATTCCGGAAATTCAGAACACTACCTGTGAAAGATACGTACACAATCAGTCTCAGATGTTAAACTAATTTAAGTGCACTGGTTACTTGTAAGACAGACATCACATGCCAAATATTTGTTAAACGAACCTTTATTTTGCAAAACGGGTGTGCAGTGAGGCCGAATGAAAATTTCAGATACAGGTAGAAAATCTACTTCACCCCTCGGCAGGCATCATCCCTTATTGTTATATAGCCTAACGGGAATTCAATGAAGTAGAAACTAATTTATTTTTCTCTCAGTTTTTCCGCCTTATAAATATCTTTTTTATGAATTGTGTAGAAATATCATTCCGTTTCCGCGTTGGACAGATTCCGTTTTATACCAAATAAATACACGTAAAAATATTGTTATTTCGCCGGGACCAATAGGCTAAGTTTGTTCACATTGGACAGATTTCCGCATTATTCACGTTCCGGATTAAACAAGTTTTACTATATTATTATTTAAGATTTTAACGTGTTCGTATCCCTTAGCTGAAGGCCTAATACAGAAAGAACTTTTTGTTTTTATGTATCCAGTATCATAAGGGTCTACGTCACACCTTGGTCTATATTCAGATCATATAATTTATGTCATGATATATAGAGTGACTTACTGCTTCCCCTATATTCCTTTCAAATAACTTATCCGCTCTTAGAGTGATCCTAACATAAACAAATGTCAATTGTATGCATCCGCCATTCGCGCCAAAATTACTGTCATATTGACAGGGAGCACGTGTGAAGTCAATAAGACATGTGATATATAATTCATTTTTGAAAAAGAAATTATGCAGCTATTATTATTATTATTATTATTATTATTATTATTATTATTATTATTATTATTATTAACTCGAATTGCGTTTGCCACAAATTCATCACACTTATCAAAATCATATTACACACGTTTCCTTATTTTACCGGGAGTTGCAACCTTACCACGTGTTGTTTTTTCCGAGCACTATTAATTTTTTACACGACACACCGGTAAACTCAGATGTTAAATTCACTATATCTTTTACTGGAAGTTCTGGATACTTTTCACTAAACTTGTGAAATACATTTAGAATAACTGTTTTTTGACCACTAGTCAAAGATTTGCCAGACTTGTATTTTACAAATTTAGATGGCGACAAGGCAACAGAAGACTCTACACATTTAGCCGTGTTGTCACATCAGATTCGACTAAAGCATGACTAAAATGCATCTTACATACATAATAAACTATTTTAAGTTGTAATTATTGACTAATTTATATTTTAGAATATGTTCTATGTTTTGAATATTATTATTTTTATTCAAGAATAATAACTACTTTTCACTAAACTTGTGAAATACATTTAAAATAACTGTTTTTGACCACTAGTCAAAGGTTTGCCAGACTTGTGTTTTACAAATTTAGATGGCGACACGGCAACAGAAGACTCTACACTTTTAGCCGTGTTGTCACATCAGAATCGACTGAAAAATGACTCAAATGCATCATCCATTCGTAATAAACTATTTTCTTCTTCTTCTTCTTCTTCTCCTTCTTCACGGTTTAGGCTTATTTACTAGCCTGTTCCGGCTCCAAATTGCTGTTCTTTCCATCTTTTTCTTGGTCTTCTTAAACTTCTTCTTCCTTGTGGTAAATAGTTGTATGCTGCTTTGGGTATTCTATTCTCAGTCATCCTTGCCAAGTGTTCTTTCCAATTTGTTCTCTATTTCTCTATTGTTGTGTTTAATTCCTCTACTTTTAGTTGATGTCTTATTTCTGTGTTGTGTTTTTTGTCTGTTCTTTGATATCCTGCTATTGGTCTGAGGAATCTCATTTCAGTAGCTAGTATTCTGGCAGATTGTTGCGTTGTCTCTGTCCATGTTTCGGATCCATAAGTAATAATAGGCACTGCCTTTGTCTTGTATAATTTCATTATAGAATATTTCCTGGCTTTATTTTTCAAAGTTCTTTTTAGTGTTCCTGTTATTTAATTAAACTATTTTAAGTTGTAATTATTGACTAATTTATATTATAGAATATTTTCTATGTTTTGAATATTATTATTTTTATTCAAGAAGAATAACTACTTTTCACTAAACTTGTGCAACACATTTAAAATAACTGTTTTTTGACCACTAGTCAAAGGTTTGCCAGACTTGTGTTTTACAAATTTTGATGGCGACACGGCAATAGAAGACTACACTTTTAGCCGTGTTGTCACATCAGAATCGACTGAAAAATGACTCAAATGCATCATCCATATGTAATAAACTATTTTAAGTTGCAATTATTGACTAATGTATATTTTATAATATTTTCTATGTTTTGAATTTTATTATTTTTATTCAAGAAGAATAACTACTTTTCACTAAACTTGTGAAACACATTTAAAATAACTGTTTTTTACCACTAGTCAAAGGTTTGCCAGACTTGTGTTTTAAAAATTTAGATGACGACACGGCAACAGAAGACGTGTTGTCACATCAGATTGGACTGAAAAATGACTCAAATGCATCTTCCATACGTAATAAGCCATTTTAAGTTGTAATTATTGACTAGATTATATTTTAGAATTTTTTTCTATGTTTTGAATACTATTATTTTCATTCAAGAAGAATAACAAGTTATATTCAGAGGACATATTTTTAATTTAATGAAGGGATCTACTTTTTCACATACTTATTGCTTCTATAACGTACGTCGGTGTTAATAACCAACGAAATGCGAGCAGGTCACATGGTTTTGTTCTGAGGAGGATCACTTTAAGAGCGGATAGCATCAGTCGTTTGGCTTACAGTAGTGTTAAAAGTCTTTCCCTCAGCCCGTGCAGAATAAACTTCGTGTGTGTGTGTGTGTATATATATATATATATATATATATATATATATATATATACTCAGCATGAGCTGCTATGCATGAATAAATTTAATATTTATTTTTATTTTTAGTTGAATTACTTACTTATTTAATCGAACCCGTAAGTTCATGGCCGCGCGGACATAAGCTCTCCATGCATCCATATGCTGAGCTAATGCTTTCCAATCATCCCCTGGATAATCTACTTCCCTCAAATCATATTTAATGTTATTGTCCCACCTCATTCTTGGTCTACCAACTGGGCGTTTTCCCTCTGGTTTTCCTACAAGAAGCTTCCGTGCACTTATTTCATTCCCCATACGTGCCACATGTCTACGAGATTTAATTGTCCTTATTATACCTGGTTTCCTACAAAAGCTATGTAGTTCATTGTTAAGTAGTCTTCTCCATTCGCCTGTGTGTTCATCTCTCTTTGGTCCAAAAACTTTCATGAGTACTTTATTGTCAAGTACTCGTAGTCTCCTTCCCTCCCTTAAAGTAAGAGTCCATGTTTCGTATCCATATAATATATTTTTAGTTGAATTAGTAAAACAATTATAGATTAATTGAATTGTATAATATACATTGCAACGAACGAAATATGACGATTGTTAGTCAATTTTTAATTTCGGATTTCAGGTAAACTCCCACTTATAATAATTGGATGTCACTGAGTTTTAGACCATACCGACCTCGGAATATTTTAATACCGTATTTAGAGTTTCGTTGTGTTTCATCGGAAATTAAGACCGCTACAGCGATTTTTAAATTTTCGTTCAAGGTGTACTCCTACGCATAATAGTTTTAGAGCATAACAGCGGCTAAACACTCGCTATAACTGAAAACATGTATATGTACAACATTTCATGAACATCAGTTGAGCGGCTTAGAAATCTATAAATCACAAACATGCACAGACTGAATTCTTATAGCCTACATATAATATTCATCCATAGTAATTCTGTTCGAGGGCAGGACTTTCACTGCAATCATAGCATTTCCATTCTATCCTTTGAAGCTTTACTAAGGAATTATAGGCGTGGTAGCTTCCCGTTGCTTTCCACACCGGTGAAGGATGATGATGATGATCATAGAGAAACTTCGAATAGAGGGAAAACTGAGTACAGTGACATCTAAAAAATTTCGGTCGTTTACGATGAACTACAATGAACAAACTACAATGGTAGCGCTGTTTCGTAGTAACAGAATACGTAACTAAATAAAACAAATGAAATTTTATTTTACTCTAATTTGTAAGTAAATTCAAGCTTGTTTACGTTTTTAATGTGAATCTATTTTCAAAGTAAAACTTACTAGAAGTGATAAAATTCTAAGATTTGTTAGGTTAGGAAGAGTGATCTTAGTGTGTTAGTGCACAGCCATTTCTAATAAACATTTTAAAATGTGACTTTATAATGGACTTCAGATGTACGACATGGCTAAGGTTCTTTAATAAATATGGTATCAAATATGTATGTAAGAATAAGGGGGTGGTCAATTGTACATACTTATTAAAAGAGCTCATAATGCACGTTTTTAAATTTTAATAAACGAAAATAAATTAACATGTTTTATTTATTTCCATTCCTCCCTTCTGCTAAAATTAAAGAAAATCTTTAGGTCTGAGAGGCTGGGTACAAATAATTCCATAATTTAAGATTAATTAATATGTTATTTATTCCTATTAAAGTTAAATTCCATGATTATTCACCAGATGGCGTTATATAATTATAATTCATACTTTTACCACCAGGCGGTGCTGGATTTCATATTAGTACCAGAAAAAAATCGAAAAAAAATTAGATGTCGTTAGTTGTTCTACACTAGCGCCGCTTATGGCATGTACGCGAAACTTGTCCACTTTCTTCTCTGGTACTCTGTGGATGATGAAAATGATAATGATGATGATGGCCGGATGATTTTCGGGGACCATTGGGCCCTAAGCTTCCTGACATTTGTCTTGCAGATGAGGAAAAACCCCGAAAAAAATCACCCAGGAGCATGCCCCGACCAGGAATCGAACCCGGACCCGCTGCGTGACAAGGCAGAACACTACATCGAGACCACAGCGGTGGACATATATAATATAGTCATGACCATTTTCTGTGTCTAGTAAGTAGGTTTGATGAAGATTTATAAAGAAACACCGGAGCGATGATAGACAGGAACTGGACAGAAGCAAATTTCTAGATACGACACGTCATCACAAGATTAAGCGTGCATGGATTCCACCACCTAATGTGTAGAGATAAAACACCCCATGACTCGAAAACGTCATGCACATGTGAAGTGTGTTATTCATTATCTTTTACGGTCTCACTTGACAAAACATGGAATTCCCTTCCGCCCTATGTCAGAGACTGTCAAAAACAAACTAAAGAATTATTTAATAACAAACCTCACTGATAGTATTCTTTTAACCATTAATAAATTCAATTATTTATGAAAATAATATTAAGATTAACAAATATTTTATTTTGCTTTGTTTTAAATATTGTATAATCGTAAAATTAGTTTTCTATATCACATTATTTTTCTTTGTTTTTTATATACATTAGACAGGGACAATTTAATATGTTTTGCTTGTATACATTTTATTATTAGTTTTAGTCTTAATTTTAACTAACATTAACTGGTTGCATTATAGATCGTAATAAAATAGATATTATCTTTTTGATCAAATTTTTATTTAGTATTTAATATTAGAGTTAATTGAGATTGATATATTCTGATGTAATATATGTTTGCCCTGGTGAGTGGAAGAGAAGGCCACATGGCCTTAACTCCACCAGGCTAAATAAATCTAATCTAATCTAATCTAATCTAATCTAATCTAATCTAAGTGTGTGAACAGAAATGCGTAAGATATCACATCGAAACATGTACACAAAGAACAAAAACAATTAGTGATTACACAAGACAAACCTAAAATGTTAGTGACTGTTAAAGTACTGTTTTATCACCTTTCCACATTTGTGCGCAATCCATTTAAATATAAAGAAACATTAAAAAGTATTTCCATGACTTCAACCTCAATAGGTTGAATTCGCTAAAAAAATTATATTAAATAAAATAATTCCTATCAACTCTGATTAATATGAGTTTTAATCCACAATACATTGAAATTAAAATCAATTAAGATCTTAAAACATTATCTTCATGGAAGTAAAAAAACTGACGAACACAACAGTAGGCGCTGAATACGCGTAAAAGATCCTAGAGTCCATATCATTTGAAATGTTAAAGCGTCTACAAATAATAATTATATTAAAAAACTAAATTTTACATTACCGATATTAATAATACATTTATGAAAATAATTTATTGATTTTGAAGTTGTGCACGTTGCAGACTACTGTTAACAGGCCGCGATATGAATGGGTTTTGAACCTTTGAACTTTACGAAGTGAAGATTGTGCCTGCGAGGCGACACTTTGTTTTAAACTTAATCTACTTCTACAAATAAAACTTTACTTCATTTGTCAAAGTTTGTGCGCGTTAATAAAAAACATTTCTGTGTAACGATTGTTTTTCTGCACACAACAGAAACTTTCTGTTTAGAAGAAGAAGGTAACATCTTGAATAGATCTGTTTTTACATAAAATATTTTATTACCTGCTAAAGTGGCGCCAACTCCAGCTTTAATGGATGTTCATGGAAAAACATTAAAAATTGATATTCCTGAGTTATAACATTGGTCCACTGGCTTGTTAAAAGAAAACGTAATTCCCTCGGATGCAGCGGGCCCGGGCTCTATTCGCAGGAAAAGTATCGTCTGAGATATTTTATTGGGAATTTTCCTCACCTGAAAGAAAGATTTCGAGAAACTTTTAGTAGGAATGTATATAGTGAATGGCAGGTTTTGTGATAAGGAAAAAACAAGTTTTTGATCCATCCATCCATCCATAGTAATTCTGCCCGAAGGCAGGTCTTTCACTGCAATCGTAGGATTTCCATGCTATGTTTTGCAGCTTTACTAGGGAATTATAGGTGTGGTAGCTTCCCGTTGCTTTCCACACCGGTGAAGGATGATGATGATGGCCGGATGATTTACGGGGACCGTTGGGCCCTAAACTTCCTGAAATTTTTCTTACAGGTGAGGAAAACCCCCCAAGAAAACCTCACCCAGGAGCCTGTCACGACCGAGAATCGAATCCGGGCTCGCTGCGTGACAAGGCATCACGCTACCTCGATACCACAGCGGTGGACCAAATTTTTGATAATTATGAATAATTTTTGCTATATTAGCTATTGATATTTAAGGATTTGTTGTATGAACGCACCATATATTTACAGTTGGTATTGTTATTCATTAATGTTGTTCTGTCTAGATTCATAAGTAATATTTTAATATTTGCTAAACAAAATAACCAAATGGTCATATCACAGGGTCTATTTTTTTCACGAGAACTAATTAAATGAACGTTATGTTCATTATATGAACAATCTCACACTCCAGTAGATAATACATTTGAAGGATCCGATTTAATCACAATGGATGAATTAGAAACATCAATAAGAAAATTGAAATGCAGAAAATCACCTGGGCCTGATAACATAAATGCATAATTTTTTTAATACGGAGGTTTGTTATTATAATTAAGATCATTGCACATCTTTAATATGTGTTGGATAAACAAAGAAATGCCCAAAACATGGCTCACTGCAAATGTTATATCAATTTTTAAAAAAGAGACAGAACTAAAACAAGTAATTATAGAGGAATCAGTATTTTGAACTCTGTATATGAAATATATGCAGGGATATTACTTAATAGATTAAAACCAATAGCAGATGCATTGCTTTTAGAAGAACAGAACGGTTTTAGACAAGGAAGGTCCTGCTCTAACAATATATTCACTATGAGACAGATAATATAAAGAGACGAGAATTCAATTTACCCACATATTTAGCTTTCGTTGGTCTTGAAAAAGCTTTTGATAAGGTGATAAGAAGAAAATTGTGGGAAATAATGAAGGCAAGATGGTACCCGGCTCAACTTATAGAAGGAATAAAAAGTCTTTATAATGGCACGAAAATTATCCTTAATTTAGATAATTATTCCAGAGAAGAAATTTTAATAAATCAAGGAGTTCGACAAGGGTGTACATTATTGTTTAATATATATTTTGACGAAGTTATACGAAAATGGAAAACATCAAGTCCCATAGGAATACAAATTAATAAGGAAATGTATATTAATATTTTAATGTATGCAGACGATCAGGTAATTATACAGACGTCAGAGGATGATTTACAAAGAGCCTTTTACATGTTGAATCAATTAGGACTCTATTATAATCTCAAAGTCTCAACTTCAAAAACTAAAATTATGGCTTTTCAGGGCAAAGTGCCAGTCAGAGCAAAAATAGTGATCAATAATGAAATAATAGAAGAGATAGCACACTTTAACTATTTTGGTTCAGATATAACATATAGCTATGATTGGGATATACATAATAAATTAAACCGATATCAAATGAAGTGAGGCACCATAAGAAGAACCCTCCGAAAGACTCGAAGAGAAACTCAACTCAGGTTTTATAAAATTATGGATGTTCCTGTTCTTTTATATGGATCTGAATCTTGGTTACTTACAAAAAAGATATCTCACACATTCAAGCCACTAAAATTAATGTTTAAGATCCGTAAAAGGATGTACACGCATGGATAGATTACACAATGAATCAATAAGAAATGAACTGGAGATATTTTCAATAGTTGATAAACTAGTAGAGCACAAATACCAATGGAAAGAACATTTAGACAGAATGAACAATACAAGATTACCCAAAAAGATCAACACCTACAAACCACATGGAAAAAGATCTTTTGGGACGGCCAAGGAGACTTGAGACCGGAATAGGTCGCAATGACCTAATCCTGGGAAAGGAAGAAGAAGAAGAAGACATTCGTTATATTTGTATTGACTTAGGCTTTCACGGCCGGAGCTGCTATGATGATCTAGAAGAAGATTTCAAGGCTGTAAGCCATGGTCTCGAGGCTTGAAGTTCCCCGACGTTTCGCCAGAGACTGCGTCTGGCATCCTCTTTTGAAGTAAGAGAACACGATTCGCATCCGTATCATATAACTGAAACAATAACCGTTTTATATATTTATCATAAGTAATGCCACGAGTGATTTCCAAAAAATCGATAAATTCACGACTCACGAAGTAAGTCGTGAATTTATCATAAGTAATGCCACGAGTGATTTCCAAATTATCGATAAATTCACGACTCACGAAGTGAGGAGTGAATTTATCTAGAGAATTTGGAAATCAAGAGTGGCATTTGTTAGGACTATTTAACGAATAAAATTAAGCTGTTTACTCACAAATCATTATCTAACTGTAGTTATTTCAAAATATTTATATATTTAATGCAAACGGCGATGTTTGAAAACAAATGAGAAACGATAGGTACGCTTCTACTGCTTCTTTTGTTTATCACTGCAACCAGATCATACTATTTATTGCCAAAGGAACGCAATATTGTAAGAATGCTCTCTAGTGGAGAAAAAATGAAACATCAATCTGTATATTAATTCATTTCTGATGTCGTATGATGTAAATATTACAATTATATTTTTCTGGATTATTACCTGGGAAAAAATACATTTAAGAAAGTCAAACAGTGGTTTCTTTTTTTGGTGGTATAATAAATTGCTACAAATGTTGACATGTATGCACTATATATACAATCTGGTAGCCGTATTTCTTATAGGCTCAGTCACTGCAAAATAACGGTCAGACCTGTTCAGAATATTAAAAAGGAGGAGCTTTGTTTAATATATGGTAATTATAACACTGATAAATATTTCGTGAAACACGACTCTGATTGGTTGTAAAACAGAAATCATTGAAACGTGATTGGTCATTGACTCCCATTTGGGGCATGAGTTAAATAGTCTAGAGAATTTGGAAATCAAGAGTGGCATTTGTTAGTACTATTTAACGAATAAAATTAAGCTCTTTACTAAAAAATAATTATTTGAATATAGTTACCGGTGTTTTAAAATATTTATATAGTTAATGTAAACGGCGATGTTTGAAGATAAATTAGAAATGCGAGGTTATGTATATTCACTGCAACTCGATCATATTATTTATTGCCAAATAGGATCGCAATATTGTAAGAATGCACTCTAGTGGAGAAATGATGAAACACATCAAACTATTATAATCAACATTATAGGTTAATCATTTATATTTTGAATAAACAACTCAGTAAAATCACTGAATCTATTCATTATTTGCTATATTCAATGTATTTGTTGGAGAAAAATAATGGTCTAACCTGTTCAGAATATTAAAAAGGAGGAGCTTTCTTTATCACAAAATCAGGAGCTGATAAAGAGAAATCGATAAAGAGCGACTGTCATTGGTGTAAACCAGAATTCATTCAAACGTGATTGGTCACTGACTACCACTTGCGACATGAGTTAAATATTGATATAAAATTATAGAATATTCACCTGAAAGGTCCGTCTCCTCAACTTAATTATCATTTAACTGTAGCGCTTTCGGGACTTGTCCCATCATCGGCAGGATTCAAAACTGGTGTTTCACTGAAGATCTGGTAGAGGGGGTTGCATGTATTTGGTTCGTTTTCGTTTATCAGGCTGTCGTTGTGAGCTGCTTTCATGATTTCCATCTCTTCGAGTACGTTTATCTTCGCTGGATTATTTTCTCTGTGCATTACTGTTAGGGTGTTTTCAATATTTAACATGCGATGTCCTTCATGGATAACGTGTTTTGCATAGCTTGATTTACCTTCTGCGTGAATGAAGTCTCGAAAATGTTCTTTGAATCTGATGTTAAAACTCCTGTTTGTCCTTCCTATATAAAATTTGTTGCAGTCCTTGCATGTCAGTTTATAAACTCCTTTGCTGTTGAAAATGTTATTTTTTGAATCCTGCCGATGATGGGACAAGTCCCGAAAGCGCTACAGTTAAATGATAATTAAGTTGAGGAGACGGACCTTTCAGGTGAATATTCTATAATTTTATATTAATTTTGAATAAACCTCAACGGAACACATCATGAATCTTATAAAAGTTGATGAGTTAAATAGTCTACTATTATGACAATCAGTGACGCTTAGATCGTAATTACTGGGCAACAAAACCTATACTTGTAATCTAACATAACACGCTATCGTATATTTTCCCTGCTTAGTTCAAATATGTTTTCAGATTTTTTTCCCCCCATCAAGCAGTTTTTTTTCTGTGGCACGTGTTTCAAATTTTAAAATAATTAGTATTATGTCTAATTTTGATTTTCCTAAAAAGTTTAATATGATTATTTTCGGTCATATTTTGTCTTCGAGATCTCTCTCTTCGTGGTCGAGCAGTAACTGGGCATCCATTTACCTTGGTACCGATACCTCTTTTCAATAGATATTTGCTGATGAAAACGCTCACTATGCTCATCACAGACAGCCCCAAAATTTGTCGAGGAAGAAGTCTAGGTGGAGGTCCAAGAAGTGAATTTTTAAAGACATGTTGCATCCCATTCTTTATAGGAAGCCAGATATAATGAGAGCAGTTAAGTCTCGTAGACTGCGATGTGCAGGACATGTGGCACGAATGGGGAATGAAAAACGTGCATGGAAGCTTCTTGTAGGAAAACCAGAGGGAAAACGCCCAGTTGGTAGACCAAGAATGAGGCGGGAGAATGGCATTAACTATGATTTAAGAGAAGTAGCTTATACAGGGGATGATTGGAAAACATTAGCTCAAAATAGGGATGTATGGAGAGCTTATGTCCGCGCGGCCATGAACATCCGGGTTCGATAGTGCCAGTGAGTTAGTTAGTTATGTTGGATCCCATTGCGTTGTATGAATTCAGAAGATCACTCACTATTTCACTATAGTTTTCTTCTTCTTTGTTGCCAAAAAATGTACAATAGATATTTCTGAATGATTTTCATGTTGCTTAAATCAATGGATGTAACATTTCCTCAAAATGTTTATCTTTCGATGATTGTGATCCTATTTGCGGCGCTATAAAAATTCCTTCCTTCAATTTTGAATTACTTATTTAAGGAAATTTAGATTTCAGATACATATATGCAGCAGAACATTGATTTTATAAATTTTTTCAAACCCCCTGTTTCATATACAGGGGAGATAAATACTCATTTTAAGATCACTAATAGGGTAGTTGATACTTTTATGCCCTGGAATAAGACAAATACGTTTAGGCCATTGTTTTCTTATGCTGTCCCATTCAAACAGCAGAATTTAGTGAATTCAAGTTTCAAACCCTACAACAAACCTATGAACTTCAGATAATTGCAGATATTGCAGTTATATATCGTATAGTGATTTTTTTAAACAATTATTTGATATTTGTATATGTCTCCTTTATATCAATGGCAGCGACAAGTATTGACGGTAATTCATTGTTACTATGCAAAAGTAAAGCCGTTAAACTCTCTTTCGATATCGCTACTCGGTGTTGATGTCCAATTATTGAACAAACACAAAATCTTATCCTTGTAGTAGATTCCAACCTTTGAACCTGGAAATTCAAACCTCGGCCGACTGTATAGACAATAATAAATCCCGTACAAGATCATTGAGATCTTCTTGAGTTAAGAAATAAGGTTCTTGCTTCAAGTGTAGGCCACTTCTCTCGTTTCCTTGGTGGTTAGTATGAACTGGATCGGAGTCACATAAGGTCATTAAATCTGGAGACTTTGATAGAGGACAACTCTTCGCTACGTGTACAGGACTCTCTGCAAAATACTTAACTGTAAATTTTGTTTTGAATGTGATTCCTTTAATGTTAACTAACCAGAAACAGCAATATGTTGAATGGCCGGTCCTGTTTCCTCCAAATCTAAGGAACTGAAAAATAGGCCTACATATGATGTGTACCATTCTTCCTTCAGTAGCATAACATATGGTACACGACATACATTTTGGGGCCAGTATTTATCAAAATCACCAGATTCATACTCAAAATATAGCTCATAAGTTTTTACAAATGGAGTGAAAATTCCCATCTGAGACTTGAAGGTTAGTTCACTACGCACGTAGCAGAATTTTAAAAATTATTTTTTGTCTTTTTTGGTAATTGAAACGTTTATAAATCTCATAAAACTTACAAATAAAAAATATATATACAGTGGAAAACAACTAAATGTGTTGATAGAGTCATTACAATTTTCAATATCGGCTGTAATGTTTGAATATGCTAAAACATTGAACATGAATGAGCTTGCGCAGAGTTAGAATAATTTTCATCATGAATAATCTGATTGGTGCTAACTTATTATGAATAAAATTGCCATTTTTATAATGTACAAGAATATAAGCAAGAAAGCCTAATCTATTACTAAAAAAATAACAGTCACAAAAAACTATGCCTGATTGAATAATTCTGATTACATGAATTCGGTATAGAACAATGTTAGGACCAATATAAGGTTTCATTAAAAAAATCATATTGACCAGTGTTATTTCCTAGTTGGTCCCCATTTACCTGATCCATAGAGGCTCTCCATGTTATTATGTGTTTAAAAAAGTACACTATTATGTGATCCAGGTTTAAAAGTTCTCTCCTGACGGTCGTGTTCCTGAAAGACTCGGGAAGCGCAAATCGCGTAAACGTACATGCAAAGGGAAAAGTCACTCTAATGAAAGGAAAACAGAGATGCAGTGAGAGAGAGAGAGAGAGAAAGAGAGAAGACAGACAGACAGAGAAAGAGTTCTAACATTTTGTTCCATCAATCCTGACGGACTACTGTAGCTGCTACAAAGCTCGATTCTGGTTCCGAAGTTCCGCGGATTCAAACCTGAGAAGGATCATGGATTTTTTCACGGTCTAAATATTCTGAGTATGAATTATTTTTGAAATAAGTAAATCCGTCAGTACTGTGTAGTAGACGTATGGCATTTAAAATAAACTCAAATTTGAACTAAGATAGCTCTAAACAAAATGTGTCGGTCCATTCACGGTCATACTTGAATTGTATCCAAAAAAACCTGAATTATTAAAGAGCGTCATCAGTTAAATTACTACTACTACAACGGGAGTCGAATTCGGGAATGTGTTTTTTATGTTTAATTGAATGATTAAAAGGATAAATAATTATAAATTTATATTTTTAGATACCCCGTGCTGATTACTCCGTGCGTTGCCCGGGAATCTACTTATCCCGATCTTCTTGACATAAATGAGCTGAAATACGAAAATTAATTGTTTTATGTTTAGTTAAATAAGCAAGAGAAAAATATTATATCGTAATTATTTTTAGATACCCCATGCTGTTTACCCGGCGTTGTCCGGGAATCTACTCATCCCGATCTTCTTAACATAGCCTAAATGAGCTGAAAGACGAAAATTAATGTACGTCTTATGATTAGTTGAATAAGTAAAATGAAAATAAATATAAATATATATCGTAATTATTTTAAGATTCCCCGTGCTGATTACCCGGTGTTGCCCGCGAATCTACTTATCTCGATCTTCTTGGCATAAATGAGCTGAAAGACGAAAATTAATGTATTTATTATGATTAGTAGAATAAGTAAAATGAAAAATAATTATAAATGCATATCGTAATTATTTTAAGATTCCCCTGCTGATTACCCGGTGTTGCCCGGGAATCTACTTATCTCGAACTTCTTGGCATAAATGAGCTAAAACACAGAATTCGTTATTGTGAGTTATCCATAAAAGAATACCCGCGATGTGCTGCTATACTTGCACAGGAATCTACTAGCCTACTTGTATCGATCTTCTTGGCATCAATGAAAGACAAAAACGTTATCCGTAAGATACAAACATATGCTGTCGTGGACTTTTCTAGAGCTTTTTGAGATATTCAATTCTGTGTACATTAATTGTGTGTATTTGTTATAGTTTAGGCAGCGCAAGCCATTTAAACTTCCAAATAGCTACTTTTTTCACGTTTTCCACTACAAAGGGCGATTTGTAAGTGTTTAGCAGTTGAGTATCACTACTCTCTTATAGCCTATGTTCATTCCGGGAATCGCCTGAACATTTTGCAGAAAGTCCCATCACAATCCGATCAACGATATGGCTGCGCATAAAGTACAAACAAACAAATATTCATTTTTATATATTAGATTAAAACGAATGTGGGATTCCACCAATCCGGAACGTATCTATTTCTTATGTAGTGTTTAGGCTATCATTAAGATAAGCTAGAGTAGGGCATTTATACTGAACTCAATCAAACTTTGGTCTCAAACATTAACATTTTTTGCACCATTAACTGGTTTTAGAGTGTCCCCTTCCTATAAATTCCAAATCGTAAACCGTATAATTAAAACTACTATTCTGACCACTTTCTTAAATTTTGAATGCTTTACTAAAACTCCTGTATATAACTAAAAGACTCGTAACTATCATTTTTAAGGTCGGCCTAGTATAGAAAATCAGACTGTCTTTAATTTCCCGAATCCAGGTACTGAACCTGATACTTTCACAGAAGATATCTCGTTCCATTCCAGTTGCGCTAGTTTTATTGTGCACTTTATAAAATCCGTGTTCGGTATCGATTTTCGAGAGCTGGATGTGATATCACTAACGGATTCTCCTTCAATCTGTCGTTTCAGCTGAAAAAGATTATTCCACTGATTCATTTTATCGTTCAACATTTTTAGAGAAGTTTCAATGCAACTAGTTTACAAAAACATATAATTAATTGATTTTAAACCAATTCAAAAGAAAATCCAGATCGGTTGCACCGTTTGACATTTGCATTCAACGGTCCAAAGATCAAATCACGTAGACGAACAGACTAACGTATTTCAGTTATCTTCAGTTGTCTGGGTCGTGTTTCTCAAACTGAGGCTCATATAAAGGGAGTCGTAAAATTGAAGTATGTAAAAGGTGTTTACTATTATTATTATTATTATTATTATTATTATTATTATTATTATTATTATTATTATTATTATTATTATTATCATCATCATCATCATCATCATCATCATCATCATTATTATTATTATTATTATTATATTTATTATTATCATCATCACTAAAACTCCATGCCCTTGGCCTACCAGCTGGCTATCACACATGTAGACGATCATTCAACCAGTGTAGGAGTGACATGTGGTTAGCATGTCAGGTCCCCCACCCGTTAGAGCTGGTTTTCTCAACCTGGGACGCAACTTATTGTAGCTACCCAAATGCCTCACGATTCTGGGTGGGCACCGATCCCATATTGGTCAACTTCCATGAGAAAATTTTCTTCCCCATGGAGGTTCGAACCAGCACAAGTCCCGTAACATCGCCAAGCCATTCTACCTTAACCTCTCGGCTACGGCGCGGGACATTATTGTCACTAGCCTAGCCAATATCATAACAATCAGTAATTTCTTTCAATTACAACATCGTTTGCAGTAAAATATATGTGTATATTTCTTTACTAATTGTACAATAATTATCTTTATAAGCACTTACAGGTTATAAGAAAAACAAACTTCTATAGGCTATGAGCGATAAGTTTTTCTCTTATTTTCAGGGTAAGTCGAAAATGTGAATCTTCAGGGAGTTCGTAAATAATTTACTACTTGATTATCTGTGGTTCTTCAATTTTATTTAGTTAAATTTGAAAATTCAAAATATTAAGACACGTATGATTTTCGTATTTTTTCTTATTTCATATAGGTAGTACATATTTTTACATATTACAAAAAAGAACTGAAGGTTTTAGTGTAAGTATTGTCACAGATGACCAGGATTTTTACTTTAAGTTATTTCGGCGCAGATGAACACGCAGATGTTGTTTAAAATCTCACACAACACTTTATTTCTTTCTTCAAATAATCAGTAAACTTTTTTTTTCACTATTTTCACTTACAATTAATTAATCTTCTTTCAATGTTTATCTCAGTCATAATTATTTCACAGTAACCGATGAATCCATTCACCACAATTTCTCTTACACTTAACCTCTCGCCGTCCAACACAAGACTGACTGGTGTTTTGCCTTCGCCTCATTTTTATAGACGCGAGGTACTTTCTAGACTTTGGTTCGAGACGCTTCAAATGGTAGAAACCTCTGGCCACCGATTTTTCCCGAAAGGGGAGGGTTTGTTGGTGCAGACGTCTGGAATCACAGCCCAGACATTTCGATGTTTGCGCGGGACTTTTGACTCACGATTGGTGAGTCCTAAATCTATTCTGACCAATGCGTGACCACCATTCTCGCCTTCCCCGCGTAATTTAAGCGTCGCTATACGACGCATAACACTATGTATCATTTTATGGTTTCAGGTTTATTATTTTCAGATACCCCTTCAAAATTTATTTTAGTAGCATCTGTATTTCATTACTTGTTTTCTTGAATTTATATGCTAATAAAATTATAAGATAAAAACTTAAAATATGCACTTTTTGGCAGGTGCCGTTTTGCAGTCCCCTCAAAAAACTTTGTGTGTTCTTATCTTCCTCCTAGTTACAGAGTTGATTTTTGAACACCCTGTATATTTGTAAATTATATAAATGTGAAAATATTTGAGTACGAATTCCGATAAATTGTTAGAAATGACGGAAAGCTAAAACTCATTACATTTTATGAATATCTAACAAAGTGACGTCACTGAATTTTTTCACATCGAATGACTTTGGAGCTTTCAACTTTAATGAACGCATTCAGCTTTGGGTTGAAAAAAACTGCTTTACATTATCGTCATGCATTTTGAGTCCATTTTAATGTTTTGTTCATGTCTGCCATGTTGTGCCGCTGACTGGCTTGATGCATTAATTATGACGTATTTTTAAAACATGGAGCTTTGTTAACAGAAAAAAAAGCAAACGTGGTCAATGTCAGTCGTGAATTGTTACATCTGGTCTTCAGATTCTAAATACGACAACGAATATTAACAACAAACTTCGTTTTTATTTATTTATTTTATTTTCAATCATAAACGTTGTCTTATCTAAAGCCACAATTCTTAGGATCGTGTTTACGGGTTTCAATTACGTTGCGTGGAAAGTGTTAAATAACGTAATCATACCCAACTATGCTATTATTAGTTCTGTGAGGAGTACTCAAGGAGGTCCATAATACAAAACCTTTCTAAGAATTGTACCATTAATCATATCACATCTAGGATTTTCAGGTTTTCAAGTAGACTGCGTGTTTATGTTGTGCTTGCTTTATGTTTTCTAAGATTTATTGCTTTAATTTATTGATATGAGACAGTGATTAAGTTGAAATTTGTCGTGGTAATGAATTTCGAATTTGACATTTGTTTGAAGAGAAAAATAAGGAAAACATTACTTAAATTTTAAGGTTGGTCGGGTTCAATCAGACCTATCGAATACGCTACCGGTCTGCGCTGACTCATTCGAGGTTTTTACTGTTGTTTTATAGCACTGAAATCAATAAAAATATATTCTATTAAGCATATACATAATCTGTATATGAGCAATTCCATATGTGACACTTTTGCAGCAAAATGGTTGCATAAATAATACAATTGATTGAAATTAGGGGGTTATCTACGTGATATGATAGAGGAAGAGTGTGTGGTTAACACTGTACTTAAATATACAACTTTTGAAGAAAAACAGTGCTATTTATTATCTATCAAAGTATGTGTGCCTGATTGACATAAATGTCAACTCATCATGCAGCTTAACATGTTCATCTGTATCATTCTCTGAAGTTTGATTCCTAATTCAATTTTTCAAAATACCGTTTGGAGGACACATTTCAAGTTACATTCTCAATAAAAAACGAAACAAAAATCACAATAAAATTAAGACCAGAGTTATAACCTAATATATGATGTGTGACTGACTGACCACATTCTGTGACTGACTGACTGACATATCTGAATTTATTAAGACTTTAATATTGTGGAGCTGCAAATATTATACAAATATTACAAAATAATATGAAATTATAATAGACAAATCCACCGCTGTGTCTCGAGGTAGCGTGCTGCCTTGTCACGCAGCGGGCCGGGTTCGATCCCCGGTCGGGACAGATTTTCTGGGTGAGGTTTTTATCGGGGTCTTTCCTCATCTGTAAGACAAATGTCAGGAAAACTTTAAGGCCCAAACAGTCCCCGAAACCATATGGCCATCATCATTCTTATCATCATCATCATCATCATCATCATCATCATCATCTTCACCGGTGTGGAAAGCAACGGGAAGCTACCACATCTACAGTTCCCTAGCATAGCATGAAAATGCTATGATTGCAGTGAAAGACCTGTCCTCGGGCAGAATTACTATGGATGGATAATAGATAAAAAGCGATAATTTGGAGGCGAATAAAGGACTTCACTCCTTTTATCATGTATAGGAATTGTACAATTTGATATGCTGTAAAAAGATTAAATAAATAATGTAATTTATTTAACTTGGTTACCATGTATCATTTTAAATTTCACAAAATAAAGAAACTATTAACTTCTTAACAACAAAGGGCCTTCTCTATAGTTTATATGCCTAATATGAGTATAATTTTATTGAACAACAAAGGGACTTCTCTTTAGTTAAATATGCCTAATATGAGTATAATTTTATTACATCCATATTAACTGATTAAAATTTATCTGATTAATAGATTGAACCATTGGTATAAATAAAAATGCCGATATGGAATTTGCAGTGTTCGTTCCAGAACAATAAAATTAACTTTCACGCGTCTCAACTTTAAAGACAAAAAAATAACGAAAATGTACAGTACAGAAATTGTTAATTTTTCTTATTTAAATGTGGAAAATTCTGTTATAATTCTTTTAAAGCAACAGATTACAAATTATATTGCTGGCATGAGTTATATTTTTAAACGAAACAATTGAAAGAAATCTCTTACAATGCACAAAATCTTACTTTATGACTGACTTCCCAGCTGGCGCACATAGTACAGCGTTGTCATACGTATTTCACTCTGTTGGTTTCCAATAACGCTACACCCAATAATAATTTTCTTTTACACTACCGGTTATACATATTTAATCACATATACACCAAGCCAATTGTATTTTTTTTATACAAGTAACTTCATATTATTTAAAACGGTTGTTGCAATCAACATGCATGACTCTGTTTCATAAAGTGAATGCTAGCACAATAATGGAACTGTGGCAACATCGCACTGTGGATCCCCGATAATACGACACACATGGCATGCCAAAGGTCAAACTAATGCGAGAACCTTTCAAGTTCAAGGACTCCCACACACACATTTTTTAACACATAAAAACCGCGCATTTATTTTGAATTCCAGTTTACAATACTCAAGTGACTCACTTAATAACATACATATTGAAGAATCGCATAATTAATTATTTAAATGTCATTAATAAAAATATAATTTCCTTTCACACACGAAACTTTGAATTTTTCGCACTGATTGTTCATTTGAAATTTGTGCATATTCTATATCATACGGCTTCAACACTTTCACATGGTGAACTCCATGAGTTGTCGGAATAGCTGCAAGATGTTGAAATCGCTTTTCTAAAAATCTGTGTAGCAAGCAACTGAGTGCGCCGTGCGTATAAATAAAAGAAGTCAGTCACGGGATTCTAGCGGGAAACGTAATTACTTTACAAGAAAATGTCGTTAATACTTTTTTGTTAGTTATGCACCGATAACGTACAATCCCAGAGGAAATTTGAATCCATCAATTATCGTATTGTATACAATACTTTTTGTATGTTTTATGTGACTGACTGTAGCTTACCCTTAATAATTATAGGACGCATTTTAGTTATCTAGAATAGTATAATACAATTATTAGTATTACATTTACGATCAGGAAGGACCGAAATATGGTATAACAAAAGAGTCAGTGAAACCAAACAAATGTATACAGTGAAATCGTAAAACAAAATTTCGTTTAATCTTGCATGTGTTTTCAGGTTTCGGAATATGTCATGTTCTACTATTGATTTTGGAATCAAAATAATCTGTATTTCAAACATTAACTTCTAGAATCAGAAAATTTCATCTTTAAAAAGTATATCTCATCGAAAAAATTACTCCTGCGCTGCTCGCCTGTTACAAAATGTTCACATTGGTATGACATTTTCATGGAATTACTCTACATTTAAATCATTCCGCTGACTGCCTTTTAGCTCAAATTGTCACATAAGAAGGGCCAGTAATTATTTTATTAAACAGCTGAGCTGAATAGTCTACCAGATTTCCTAAACCATGTTTATGTTAATACACAGCGGAGTCCAGCAAGCAACTGACTGCGTCATGCGCATTAGCAATATAAATGAGAGGACAAAAAGTCAGTCGGTCACGGGACTCCAGCGGGAAAAATAATGATTTTACAAGAAAATGCCCATCCAATTTTTTAGTTGTGTACCGATAACGTACAATCCAAGAGAAAATTTAATCCACCAATTATTATGTTGTGTACAGTAATTTTTATCCTTTTCTGTGACTGACTGACCATAACTTACAGTTAACAACTATAGGACACAATTTAAGATATATAGAATATCCGATCCGATTGAGGGTCTTTCCACTTTTCAGCGGTTGCCCTTTTACCAGCCGGCTGCTGGCCCTTCACATCCACATGTGTCAATCACAGAGGTAGATGATCAACAGCCAGTGTAGGGGTGACATGTGGTTAGCATGTCTAGTCCCCCAAGCCATTATAGCTGGTTATATAGAATATTAGAATGCAATTAATATTGTTTCAGGACCAAAGCATGATTTTAAAAAAATATTTTGTGAAATAAAACGAATTCATACGACAAAATAATTAAACAAGAAATTGGTAAAATTTTGCATATTTTTCAGGTTTGGAATATGACAAATTCTACCACTATTATTAGATTAAATAATATGCACATTTGAAACATTTTTATAGACTTATAAAATTTGATATTTACAGATACAATATTTTGTGAAATAAAACGAATTCATACGACAAAATAATTAAACAAGAAATTGGTAAAATTTTGCATATTTTTCAGGTTTGGAATATGACAAATTCTACCACTATTATTAGATTAAAATAATGCACATTTGAAACAATTTTTATAGACTTATAAAATTTGATATTTACAGATATATATATTACATCAAAAAAATTATTCCTGCGTCAGTTTCAATATTTTCACCTCGGTATGACATTTTCATGGAATCACTCATATATAAAATATGTGTGAGTCTGTCTGTCTGTTGTCTGTTCGTTGTGCACTCGGAAGCTACTTGACCTATTTGAATGCGGTTTTCTCCATCATTTAGATACATTTTTTCTTCGGATAATTAAATGTATTAGATGTGTTCTTGTGTTTAGTTGAATAAGGAAAAATATAAATAATTATAAATTTATATCGTAATTACTTTCAAATACCTCCGCGCCGCCAGTTACTCGTCGTTGCCCGGGAATCTACTTACCCCGATCTTCTTAGCATAAATGTGCAGAAGATAAAATAATGGTTATTGTGAGTTATCCGTAAAGAATGCCCGCCGTGCGCTGCTACGTTTCCCTGGGAACCTTCTCATCCCGATCTTCTTGGCATCAATGAACTGAAAGAAAAAAAATGGTATTGTGAGTTATTCGTTAAAGATAGACACTTGCTGTCGCGACTTTATTGTAGACTTTTTTATATATTGAATTAATTTGATGTATTTTTGTTATGGTTTAGGCAGCGTAAGCCATTTAAACGTCCAAAAGCTACTCCCTATAGTACGTGAGTAACACCGTATGTTACATATGTAGCTAGTTAAATAATATAAATATTGTATTCACGTAGACTTTCGCGGCCGGAGTTGCTATGATGATCTTGAAGAAGATTTTCAGGCTGTAGGCCGTGGTCGTGAGGCTTGTAGTTCCCCGACGTTTGTCTTGAGACAACCTTGAGGATGCCAGACGCAGTCTCTGGCGAAACGTCGGGGAACTACAAACATCACGACCACGGCCTACAGCCCGAAAATCTTCTTCAAGATCAATATAAATATTATTTATTTAAATTGACTATTTAACTCATGCCCCAAATGGGAGTCAAAGACCAATCACATTTCAATGATTTTTATTTACAATCAATCACAGTCGTGTTTCGCCTAGAATTTACCAAGTGAAGATAATCATAATAAAGAAAGTACTTCCTTTTTAACATTCTGAATAGGTCATAGCATTATTTTGCAGTGACTGACTCTAAGAAATACGGCTACCAGATAGTAGGCTATATATAGTGCATGAATGCCAACACATAGCGCATGCGGGAGTTAATATAAAAACATTTGTAGCATATGATTATACCACCAAAAAAATGACACCACTATTCGCACTTTCTTAAATGTATTTTTTCCCAGAAAAATATAATTGTCATATTTACATCGTAGGACATCAGAAATGAATTAATATACAGTTTGATGTGTTTCATTTTTTCTCCACCAGAGTGCATTCTTACAATATTGCGTTCCTTTGGCAATAAATAATATGATCTGGTTGCAGTGATGAACAAAATAAGCAAATGAAGCGTACCAATCTTTTCTCATTTGTTTTCAAACATCGCCGTATACATTAAATATATAAATACTTTAAAATAACTATATTTAAATAATGATTTGTGAGTAAGCAACTTAATTTTATTCGTTAAATAATCCTAACAAATGCCACGAGTGATTTCCAAATTCTCTAAATAAATTCACGACTCACGAAGTGAGGAGTGAATTTATCGATAATTTGGAAATCACTCGTGGCATTACTTATGAAAATTAATCTATGGAAACAATTGTTTCACTTGCTACCATATTAAGAGTATATAGAGTACCGAATTACGTATGTACAGTATCTCTGATTCATGTTGTAACGAAGATCGCCCGCTCGTTTGTCAGATGGGAGGCCATGCGATTTGCTGCTAAACCGAGCTTGTGTGCTGAATTATTAAAATTTAGATGATATGCATTAAATTTTCGTACTTGATGTTCGTAGAAGATGCTCTATGTTCTGTCCATTTTGTCTTACGCACGTTTCATGCCTTATCTAGAAATGTTCATTCACACACACTAGTCCATCTACAGTAATAGACCCAATGTATTTTCTATTACTCCATTTATAGCATATGAAGATTAGTTTTATACACTTTATATTCTAGCATTCCCCAAGGTGTGATATGTGGTAGGGGTAGGGAATAAATTCCTGATTGTAATTAATTCTGTGTCCAAAAATCGTACGCACTTCGGTCATCGACTCGTGAGAAGTATGGGCTGTCGCAATGTCTTGTTGGAAATGTACCGAGACTTGTAAAAGTAGGAGTGTGTTATGCCATAAGTGGCTGTAGAATTATTGGATCGATTTTCTGTCAAGAAACAATAAATATTGTCATACAGTACATTTTGGCACCTTTGTGTGATATTTCATTAATTTATGTCCAAACTGCTACACCGTTAACATTGCTGTGTCATTTTAAGTTATGTTAGATGGTTAGGTTAGGTAGCGTTACATTACTTTACGAATGTTAATTAAGCCAAAGAACAGAGGAGTAAAAGACAAGTTGGATGGATCAAAGCATATAGTATTTTGGGGGCCGGAATGGAAAATTTGCCCTGAAGTAGAATAAGAAGAAGAATAAAAATAAAATAGTTGTTCAATTTCACTACATAGGTATTACGGGGTTTTACCCGTCTCAGATCACTGGATTGTAAATTCACATAACTTATATCTTGTTTTCTAAACTGTAATAAACAAATTACATTAAAAGGAATAGTTGCCATATTAGTTATTTATTCAGAGTGGGAGGTCAGTCTCCCTGAGAATCGCGATCTGAAAGATCTATTACGCTATCCCAGTATATACTATGGATGAATGGAATAAAGTCTACTCCACAACGTTGTGTGAATTGTATATGTTACCACACTAACTGAATGAAGTAAATACATCGTTACATTGTTTGTTGCTTCTAATTTGAAATGTAGTAGCTTAGATAATGTGCCCTTTCAGTTACAAAGTTTCTCGCATGAGATCGTCAATCTTTTGTTAAATATTATAGTCTTTCTCAGAAACAAAGAGGATGAAATATTTCAGCCGCTATATTAGCGCTCAGTTTAATAATGCACGAGCGCTAGCGGCGACAGAAACAGAAGAAGAGCAGGAATTTGCGAAATGACATTAATGGCGTTATATTTTTTAATATCTGGCGGATATAAAATCCACTTAGACAACTTTTTTCTTTCCCTACGGCAACTCAGGTCTTAAATCTGCTTCAAGTGAGCGTGTCCAGAGTTTTCTTTATACACTGAATCACACAAAACTTGTTAAAAGAATATAATAATAATAATAATAATAATAATAATAATAATAATAATAATAATACTTAATAATAATGAATAATAATTAATAATAATATTATTAATAATAATATTAACTAACTCACTGGCACTATCGAACCCGTAGGTTCAAGGCCGCGCGGACATAAGCTCTCCATATCCTGAGTCAATGTTTTCCAATCATCCCCTGTGTATTCTACTTCCCTCAAATCATAGTTAATGTTATTCTCCCATCTCATTCTTGGTCTACCAACTGGGCGTTTTCCTTCTGGTTTTCCTACAAGAAGATTCCATGCAATCTTTCATTCCCCATTTGTGCTACATGTCCTGCCCATTGCAGTTTACGAGACTTAACTGTTCTCATTATATATGGCTTCCTATAAAGATCATGTAATTCACTGTTATGCAGTCTTCTCCATTCACCTGTCTGTTCATCTCTCTTTGGCCCAAAAATTTTCCTAAGAACTTTATTCTCAAATATAATAATAATAATAATAATAATATAATAATAATAATAATAATAATAATAATAATAATAATAATAATAATAATAATAATAATAATAATAATAATAATAAGTAATGTATATACCACTCAACTAGATAAAACTAAATTATTCTTACATCTAAATTATAACAAACATGAATACAACATGGTATCTACAATAAAATTATTATTTACAATATATGTTTATTTAATCTTGATTTAACCAATGAAATATTAAATGTACAAGATAAAAATGAGAAGAAATAAATATTAATGGCACAGAATAAATTTAGTTCTCGAGAAAAATCAATTACTTAACAACAGGTCATTGTATAAGCGTGACTTTTAAAGTGTCAAATGAGCTGCAACCCTGAGCTGAGGAGGGAATTCCAGGAGTTGGCAGAGGCTACTGTGAAAGAAGTAGAACAAGAGAAAGTACGAGTACCATGAGAGGGATTGTAAGCAGACTGTTATCTTGTGACCTAGTGTCAATATTGTGGGAAGAAGATAACTTCTCAAATCTGGACGCCAGGTAACTAGGGGTGTAGAAATATAGGGAAGAGAAAAAGATTATTGTTAGTCCACCATGATAACGATCCAGAATATACGAATACATTTAAATCCCGTGAGACCACAGCTCTGAAAATCCAAGTCCGACTGAAATGGTAAACGGTAGAATGACTTACTAGTTAGCGTGACTCAGTCTCTGAACCACATTGAATATTTTTGACCAGATTTCTTAAATTCACTTATCTATAGCTGCTCAATTTTCCTCGCATCGCTGAGTGGGCCCCGTTCCAGACTCGGTATCGAAATAAAAGTTTGTATGGTGTAGACCGGAATCTAACCCGGAACTTCTGGGATGGTAGTCACACATGCTAACAGTTACGCAACAGATACGGTTATAAAGAAAGGAGATTAAACACAAGTATGTGTCTTCTTCCATCCAAGTCTTTGGCCTATAGACCTGTTTCGATGTCACGAATAGATTTTGTATCCAGCGCTTCCTTGGACGGCCCAGAGATCTCTTCCTTGTTGGACAATAACGAATCATATATTTGGCAACTGTATATGAACTCATTCGTCGCAAATGATTCATCCAGCTGTTCTGGTATTTATGTATGTATATTTAATGACTGGTTCTAACGTAGTTCCTTCAAGTCATCATCATTGCGTTTGTAATCCCACTTGGTGTAGCCTGCTGTGTATCTCATGAATCTCATTTCACTAGAAGTTATTCTGCTTTCCTCTCCTTTCCTCAAAGTCCATGCCTCACTGCAGTAGCAAAGTGCGGTTCTTGCTAAGGTTTGTATAACCGTACTCTGGTATAACTCTGATATCTTTCATTATTGAATTTATTATTCCAATGGTTTTATTACAATTAATACTTTGATGTGTCTACTTCATCCATATATGGAACAAAGATGTACTTAATGTAAATTAATGAATCGAATCATTTATATGGTTTTATAATGGTATGAGATAAGTAATTCAGGATTTCAGCCAAAGGATACCTGAGTTAAAGTCATAGTGATTTAGTTGTTTTTTAAACAAGAACATAGCGGCCTCTAGAGCGATTTAAAATTTCGACTTTCAGGTAAACAGCCTTCCTAATTGTAAGATTTCACTGATTTTCATAGAACATATTTTCATTTTTATTTAAATTGCTTATACCGAGTTTTAATACCACACATAAACGAAATTGAGGCTAAATGAGATTTTTTTAAATTGTTGCTATAAATTAACTACTCCCAACCTAATGTTCCGATTTTGCTAGTTAACCAACACGATTTAACTTTTCTGGATTAATATATGCCGAGATTGGATGAAAAAAAATGCGGCTGCTAGAGAGTCAACAGAAATATAAGTTAGGCTTACATATATATATATATATATATATATATATATATCGTATGTTTTGTGGGCGATGTTTTTTCGAGTTTTTCCTCAACTGTAAGACAAATGCCAGGGAAATTTAAGACCGAAATTGTCCCCGAACATCCTCTGATCATCATAATCATCGTTATATATGCGTCATGTTAGTACGAATCCGTGAGTGAATGGTGTGTTTCATCTTAAATGTTCGTGTTGTTTCAGAGGAGGCTCTAGATTGATATGTTCATTCATTAGGTGAGACCCTTCATGTCCTTGTGTGTTTAAAAAGTTTGTGTGTGATCTGAAGTTTAATATTTCTCTCCCTACAGGTCGTGCCACATTAAGGGCCGAGAAGCGTCGGTCACGTAAAAGTACATAGGCCTATAAGTTGAGAGATTAAACTACAACGTAAAAGAATATGAAGTAAATAGAATAGATAAAGATTTGTAAATTTACTTTTTTTTGTGAATGAATAGCTGCATTCCTAAGGGATTTGTTAAAACTGATATCCCATGACTACTTAACTCATGCCCCAAATGGAAGTCAATGACCAATCACGTTTCAATGAATTTTGTTTTACAGTCAATGACAGTCGTGTTTCACGTCGCTCTTTATCGATTTCCTTTAATATCCTGCTTTTGTGATAAAGAAAGCTCCTCCTTTTTAATATTCTGAACAGCTCAGAGCATTATTTTTCTCCTACAAATACATTGAAAATAACAAATAATGAACAGATTCCTTGGTTTTACCGAGTTGTTTACTAAAAAAATAAATGAATAACCTATAATGTTGATTATAATATACAGTTTGATGTGTTTCAATATTCTCCACTAGGGTCATTCTCACAATATTGCGATCCTATTTGGCAATAAATAATACTATCAAGTTGCAGTGATTATACATAACCTTACATTTCTGATTTGTTTTCAAACATCGCCGTTTACATTAGATATATGAATATTTTAAAATATCGGTAACCATAGGCTATTTAAATAATGATTTTTGAGTAAACAACTTAATTTTTAATTTTTAACGTTAAATAGTCCTAACAAATGTCTCTCTTGATATCCAAATCCTCTAGATAAATTCGATGATATGGAAATCACTTGTGACATTACTTATGATAAACATTATAAAACCAAGGTCATGTTCTTCAATGTCATCCGACGTAAAGTTTCAGTTTTTTATATAGTCCAAGATCCGGAAATCGATAAAGAGCGTTCATCGAGTGTATGAACAAAATATATTTTGTTTCATAAATTGTGAATGACTGAATACATTTTTGCCGAGTTGCCTATTAAAATTCGGCCCGCCAGTATGTTTACTTAAAATATAATTAATCCATTTATTTATTCTATATAATTTGATACACTTGTTATTAAAAATGAATTATAATTCAGTTCGCAGAAATCGATGTATAGAGCTTGAAAAGTTTTAGTTGCCATTGCAAACTTGGCCGTAAACTTTCTCGCGGCAACATCAGGCTGTGACACCAATCACTAATAAAGTGGCGGTAAGTACGTAGGGGCCTATTTATTGTTTTATTGTTTCAAATAAAGTTCAGTTAATTTAAAATGCTGTGATATGTTTCGTATAATGTATATTAATTCTACCTTTTGGATATATTTTTGTATATACATTGTACGTAGTATACACAAAGGGCAGTGGTTTTACTTCCCGCCGCGAGAAGGTTACAGCCAAGTTTGCAATCGCAACCAAATCTTTTCAAGCTCTATACATCGATTCCTGCGAACAGGTTTATAATTTATTTTAATAACAAGTGAATCAAATTATATCGAATAAATAAATAAATAAATTACATTTTAATTAAACATTCTGGCGGCCAAATTTTAATAGGCAACTCGGCAAAAGTGTATTCAGTCATTCACAATTTTATGAAAACAAAATTTTGTTCATACACTCGATGAACGTAGTAATCTTGCAGCCGGATCTTAGACTAATATTTATTCTGGAAATAATAAAATTGTGGACCATGGCCGTGGTTCAGATATCATTTCTGCAATCCACTGATGAGTCTAGCCAATAACGTTGTTAAAATAGGGTATATTTCTAGCGAGAGTGTAATAATTGTTTAATTTATCATGAAACTTAAAAATCCGTTAAAAATGAAGCCCACAAATTTTTGTAATAGCCTACTGACTTTGTTGGACCAATGTTTTCTGCTCGACTTTACTTTCTGATGTTGGATTGAGAGTTAGAGGAGGGTGGGGTGAAATATCTGTCCATCAGGAGCCCAAGTGTAACTGCAAGGCCCTCTTCAAACGTCCATTCAATGCCTTCAACTTGACTTTAACAAAAGAAGTCTGCCGTCAGGAAAAAAAACTATCGAGAACTCACTTTCTTGTGTAATATTTTCGCCAGGTCTTATCTATTTTATATCATTTTTACTTTTTACGCTTTAAAATCTGTGATATTACGCTCAAAATATTTGATTGTGCATAGAAACACGTTGTATATATATATAATGTAAGTGGACAGTTGATGTTATGTAAGTGAAATTTTGAAAAAAAAGTGGCTGAATTAAAATATCTGAGAACATTAATTATAAACAGGAATGAGATGCACAAAGAAATTGAACTTAGACTTAATTCTATAAACATGTGTTATGAATTACAAGAACTCTTGTTGTCCCAACTTCTCTCAAAAAACGTTAAACCGAAAATATATATAAAAAACTGTTATTCTCCAATTTATATGGATGCAAAATAGAAACTCTCGCTTTAAGGGAGAAGAAAAGATTGCTAGTATTTTCAGAATAAAATTCGTAGGAAAAATGTTGGATGAACAGACAGGCGAATGGAAAAGACTACATAATAGTGAGTTGCATAATCTTCATGGGAAACCAAATATAATAAGAAGACTGTTAAGTCTCGTAGATTGCGGGTAGGGCATGTGGCACGAAGAGGGTCGTAGAAACTCCCAGTTTTAGGCCAAGAATTTAGGTGGGAGGATAACATTAACCATGATTTGAAGAAGTAGATTATAACGGGGATGATAAACAAATCTCAGGATATTAATGAATTGAGAACTTATGTCCCCGCGGCCATGAACTACGGGTTCGATAGTGTCAGTGAGTTAGTTTCTTTAGTTAACTAGGGTGTGTGTTTATTTAGTTTTCCATGAGTTTTCAATTCTGGGTTTAAACTCTGACATCTCTTATACGTACCTCAAACCCTACTGCCTAGATGAAATCGCTCTATTATTTAATTATTATCAACAATATGTGCATCATATTATATTTATTTAAGATAAAGAAAAAAATTGTGATTTCCTTCTTCGGAAATATTGATCATATTTGATATCAATTATCCTCTAAGTAATATACACTTATTCAAATAATATATTTGGCTGCTCCATAATTAAAATTTCATCAATTTCATCAATTTGCAGAACAATAAATATAAATCTTCAAAATAAAAGCCGAGAAATATTAGATTAGAATTTTTTTAAGATTGTGGTTGTGCCAGTATTAATATTCCGAAGCGGATGTTGGATACTCTATGAAGGAAATAGAAGTAAGTTTCAGTCAGCTCAAATGAGATTTCTCCTTAAGGATATGTACGTAAAGTGGACTTCGTATGAAATGAAAATATACTATAAGAATTTAATATTTAGCCTACAGTCTAAATGGGAAAATAGAAGAGTACAAAGATAATTGGAGAGCCCACCTGGGTCACATGAATAGCAAAAGAATCCCAGCTGTTGTGAATATCGACTGTCATAAAGGGAAAAGTGAAGTTGTGCGCCCAAGGAAGAGATAGTTCTAACATTGCGAATACGAATATGTAAGACTGTCTAATCTTACAATGATGATACATTTATTATTACACGCTTTATATTAGCTTGACCTGTATCTATCTATCTATCTATGTAACTGAATTTTTCAACGCGTTTTTCACCCACTTAAAATAATTGGATCGACTTGAAATTTTGTAAACGTGTAAAGGACCCTTGTCAATACAATAAATTCATATTTATTTTCTAAAATCCTGGCCAGAATCATCAGAAAATCAAAAAAAGTGTCTTTGTATTTATGTATCGGAATCTTTGAACACGATTTTTACCCACTTAGAAACACAGGGTTGACTTGAAACTTTGTATACTTGTTAAGGACCCGTGACAATCAATAATTTCATATTCATTTTCTAAAATCCTGGCCAGAATCATCAGAAAATCAAAAAAAGTGTCTTTGTATTAATGTAACGGAATCTTTGAATACGACTTTCACCCACTTAGAGACAATGGATCGACTTGAAACTTTGTATACTTGTAAAGGACCCGTGACACAACAATAATTTCATATTTTATTTCTAAATTCCTAGCCAGAATCATCAGAAAATCAAAAAAATTAAAACTTGTATAATAGGTTACGGACTTGTCGACTTTTTAGTCAATAGTTGTAAGAGCTCAGTTGGTAGAGCACTGAACTACTGGTACATAATTTTAGTATTCCATAGGTCGCTGGTTCGAATCCGGCTGGGGAGGATTATTTTTAGAAGAGTAATACTTTTAGCTCGTACTACATTATTATGGAATTGAAAGATATTTACATTTTTATCTTATTCTGTAAAGTATTAAAACTAAAAAATAAAAATAAATAATAGTTTTAAAAAAACTAAAACAGCACGCTTTATTAGAAAACCGAACTCAAAAATGAAAAATAATTTTAATTTCCAACACGCTTGGGATAAATTTAAAGTGGTCAACAAAAAAATCATCTCCAACACATATAGAATAAAACTAGAATTATCAACAAAAAGAAAATAATTTTACCATCAAAAGCGTGGGTGCTTTTTATGATTTTTACGTTTTCTTCTTAGAGACTTTACTTTTACCAATATCTGTTTATTATCAAATATAGTATTTGATATAGAGTACCCCACGCTTTTGATGGTAAAATTATTTTCTTTTCGTTGATAATTCTAGTTTTATTCTATATGTGTTGGAGATGATTTTTTGTTGATCACTTTAAATTTATCCCAAGCGTGTTGGAAATTAAAATTATTTCTCATTTTTGAGTTCGGTTTTCTAATAAAGCGTGCTGTTTTAGTTTTTTAAAACTATTATTTATATTGTCTTAATAAAGGGCTATGTCTACGATAGCGTCAAATAGGCGAGCGTACAAATGCTTTTAAAATTTCATTAGGAAATCCTCTGAGAAAAGACCATTAGCAAAACCTAGTCGTTGGTAAAGAAAAATGATAATATTATAGATCTTAGGAGGCCCTTGGGGTTGAAGGAGGTTAAGGTTCCCACTTTACTAGACAATAAATACCTTATGTGAGCCGGGTTGTAAGCCGTACGTGGCAGCCACCTTTACCCGCCTTTAACAAGCGTTTGATACTGGTTTCCTTTAGAGGCTGTATCGATTCTAGAGCCAAGATGCCTCTCGAAGATTTAGGCCAATTTAAACATCCTGCCCCACCGGGATTCGAACTTCCGACCTTTCGGCTTTTGGCATATTGCCTTAACCGTATCCCACTAGATGTTGGTGTTGATGGGAGGATAATATTCGGATTGATCTCGGAGAACTGGAATATCAGATATATTAAATGGATTAAGTTGGCTGAGAATTGAGAGCATTGAATGGCGTTAGTGAATGATCCATTGAACCTACTGTAGTCGGTTCTATAATATATATATATATATATATATATATATATATATATATATATATATATATATATTTGCTTACCTATTATGGTGGCCACTAGATGTCTGTTGGAACGACTTTCCGCTACCTCTTGTGTGAATTGAGAATATTACATATATAAGTAAAATGTATGTTTGTGTTGGAATGCTTGAGTAGCTCAGGTGGTTAGAGCGCTAAACGTACAGAGTTTAGAGACTCGGGTTCAAATTCCGACTCAAGCATTCATTTTTCCTTTCATATCATATTTGCCTTCATTGTCAAATGTCAAAAATATAGTTATAACATCTAAATATACAAGCGTTACTGCTATAAAGTAAATATTCTCTTTAAAAATTTGCTTACCTTTTATGGTGGTCTCTAGATGTCAGTTGGAACGACTTCCCGCTACCTCGTGTGTGAAGTGAGAATACTATATATATATATATAAGAAAAACGTATGTTTGTGTTGGAATACTTGAGTAGCTCAGTTGGTTAGAGCGCTAAACGTACAGAGTTTAGAGACTCGGGTTCAAATCCGGACTCAAGCATTAATTTTTCTTTTCATATATATATATATATATATATATATATATATATCTTAATATGTAATAATTACGTGTCACGTTGTTTGTCGGCGATGGAATCCTAAACTACTAAACCGATTTTAATAAAATTTTGCACACTGCGTGCTGTTTGATCCAACTTGAGACATACGGTTGTTTATAACTAAATTTATAGTCGCATTATTTTTTATTGCAAATTATTTGTTTATTATTTAACAAAGAGTTATAATTATCTGTGAGTTCCATACGATTCTAACAGATGACGGTTGTAAGGTAATTGGTTTATTATTTAACCAGGTGGCTGTGCTTTTTGTTGCAACCGCGAATTTCAATTGAATTACAAGTATTGATTACGGTATTTCATAATTTAAGTGTGTTCAGTGTTTATTTTATTTTCAATATATTGATAATATATTAATTTCGTGTGTAAGTAGGCCTATTAGTTTTAAGTAATCTGGCTGAAAGACAGCAACTTAATTTAAATTTAACTGAACCGAGAAGGGACATTGAACAATATGGCGAATCAGTTCTAGAGACCATGAATGATAAGATATCAAGTGAATTTCCGCAAATTGGTGCAGGCCTATGTGACATAAATCTTACATTTAAGAAGAATGTCAATTTAAAAACATATGAAGGTCCTAAGGAACGGAATTACAGAACTGTAAGTAAGTCTGTTAGTTATAATAATATGCCTAATATTACAGAAACAATCTCCATGCCTCAATTAAATGAAAAACAAGATGACTATAATATATCACAAGATGATATTACTATACAGAAACTTCTTGATGATGATGAGAATCCAAACTGCCAACAAGTTCGTAAAAAAAAAACGAAAGTATGATGAAATCAGCAAGCCTCCTCAAAATATTCCATCAATAAATGTATATAATCCTTATGATACACTTATGGATGATGCTAAGAATGCAGACAACATAAATTCATCTCAATCAACAAAACCACTTTCACATAAACCACCACCCATATTTATACCGGGTGTAGTTATCGTACCAGAACTAAAAAATTGTGTAAAACAAAAACTTTCTTATTTAAATTTCTCACTTAGTTTACTACAACATAATTTAACGTATACCTTAGCCACAGCAACGGGTGGCCGGGACTTCTATATATATATATATATATATATATATATACACGCGTTGCTGTGGCTAATGTATACGTTAAAATTTTTAATTAAATTGCTGTCCTTCAGCCAGATTACTTAAAACTAATACTTACACACGAAATTAATAATATTGAAAATATAATAAACACTGAACACACTTAAATTATGAAATAATCAATATTTGTAATTCAATTGAAATTCGCGGTTGCAAGAAAAAGCACAGCCATCTCTGGATCTCTCTTTGTTAAATAATAAACCAATTACCTTACCAAATTATAGCTCGGGACCCAGCTCCGTGTGTCTGAAAGGAATTTGCTGACTCAGATGTTAGTACTATGCGAAGCAGAGAAGTGTACCTCCTCCACACTTCCCCCCGCAAACACACAGAGCTTGGACCCGAGCTGTACCTTACACCGCCATCTGTTAGAATCGTATGGAACTCACAGATAATTATAACTCTTTGTTAAATAATAAACAAATAATTTGCAATAAAAAATAATGCGACTATAAATTTAGTTATAAACTACCCTATGTCTCAAGTTGGATCAAACTGCACACAGTGTGCAAAATTTTATTAAAATCGGTTCAGTAGTTTAGGATTCCATCGCCGACAAACAACGTGACACGAAAATTTTATATATTAAGATATATATATATATATATAACAAAGTCGGATTAGTTACACTATTTATAACTCAAGAACGGCTGGACCTATTTTTATGATCTTTGATTGTTGGATTTGTTTCCGCCCCAAATAGCAAATAACTATTAAAACATCGGAAAAATTAACGTAAAAATATTTAAAGGCGATACGACGTTCGCCGGGCCAGCTAGTATTATTTATATATATATATATATATATATATATATATAATGTTGCCTTGTCACGCAACGGGCCCAGGTTCGATTCCCGGTCGGGCAAGCTTCCTGGGTGAGGTTTTTCTCGGTTTTTCTCTTCAGCAATACAATTGTCAGGTAACTTTGAAGTCCGAAAGGTCCCCGAATATCACCTCCCCATCATCATCATCATCATCCCTCAGAGGAAAACAACGGGAATCAACCACACCTATATTGTAATTCCCTAGTAAAGCTGCAAAGCGTAGCATGAAAATGCTAAGATTGCAGTGATGGACCTGCCCTAGGGCAGAACACTGGAAATATATATACAGAGTGGCCCATAAAAAATTAATCGAAATGTTTGAGGCACTGAATATGACCATCGTACTATAAGTGTTCTGCATATATACCGTCATTGGATATGACTTCTTCCATGCAGTTTACCATCCTGGTAATGCATACAAAGTGTCCACTATTTAATATTCTTTCTATAAAGGAAATAAATCCATCCATAGTAATTCTGCCTAAAGGCAGGTCCTTCACTGAAATCATAGCATTTTCATGCTATGCTTTGCAGCTTTACTAGAGAATTGTAGGTGTGCTAGCTTCGCGTTGCTTTCCACACCGGGAAAGATGATGATAATGATAAGGATGATATGATTTCGGGGACCGTTTGGGCTTTAAAGTTTTCCTGACATTTGTCTTACAGGTGAGGAAAAACTTCGATAAAAACCTCACCCAGAAAAACTGCCCCGACCGGGGATCGAACCCGGGCCCGCTGCGTGACAAGGCAGTACGCTACCTCGAGGCCACAGCGGTGGACACTTATATATGCAGTATATTTAAAATATAATTGAGATAAAATTGTTATTAATAAGCTAGTACTGTAGAGTTAAGATTGTGTTGTATTGAATGACAGGATATTCGGAATTAAGAAATGAAGAACTGTGGTTTCTAATAGGAAAGACAGTCGCCAAGACTTCTGAAGAAGACCAAGGCCCACATTGAGCTGTCGTACCAGTGACCACAAATAAGTTAACTTTATATTATCATTAGTGTTTCCAATCTGGGTAAATATGTAATTAATTGTTGTTTTGCATTTAACAAACTATAATTTAATAACTCAGGAATAAGAAACCAGAGGGAAAGCGCCCAGTAAGTAGACAGAGAATGAGGTTGGAGAATAACATTAACCATGATTTTGAGAGAGATGAATTATACAGGAAATAATTTAAATATTAGCTGAGGATAGGGGTGTTCGGAGAGCTTTAGTCCGCGCGGCCATGAATATTCGGGTACGATAGTTTCAGTGAGATAGTTAGTTAAGATATTCTAAAATAAAAAAAGAAATACGCTTAACACTTTTAGGTCACTCTTACACAATTACTTGTTGTTAAATAGTTAATTTTTCTCGAGTACTAATTTTATTCTCTGTCATTAATGGTCTTTTCTATCTTGTATATGTTGTATTTAATTCGTTAAATCTAGATTAAATAAAAATATGCTGTAAACAATAATTATAATATAGATACACCATGTAATATTTGTGTTTATTTTTAATTCCGATGTAAGAATACATTTTTGTAATTTTTAAACCTGGTTGAGTGGTAAACAAAGCCCTAAGCCCTTAACTCTGCAAGTTAAAATAAATTTATTATCATTATTATTATCATTATTATTATCATTATTATTATTATTATTATTATTATTATTATTATTATTATTATTATTATTATAACTGTGAACATGAGTACCGGAAAAATGTATATTCAATGTAAAAGCCGGAATAATAAAAATAAAAATAAAAATTATTATTATTATTATTATTATTATTATTATTATTATTATTATTATTATTATTATTACTACTACTACTACTACTATAAAAAGTTCACCAACAATACCAAGAACAACCTGGAAGAATATCATTCAACATTGAATGAGGAAATTTGGTGTAACGGATCAAGACACAGAGGACAGAGAATGATGAAGAACTAAAATTAAGGGACATTTGTGAATGTATATTACAAACTGGTAACACTGAGCAACAAAAAATAAACTTTTTTTTGGTCTCTGAAAGAAAAATATGTGATTTTGGTAGTATTCTTTCTCCTGAATTCAAATATGATATCGGTTTTTGTCCATCATGCAAGGTTTCCAAGGGGCAGAAATTTATAATTTCAAACACTTAAATATTTTCTACATTCGTAACTACACAATATTCGAACTTTCGGACTCACCTGGAAAGTAAGAAAATACTATTTTCTGCTATAGGCTATTTCGCCTGTGGAGCATCCCTCTTGATGGTCCAACAATAATCGACCAGCATATTAGGATTCCATTTGCCTTGTTATCTCTTTTCCATAGCTGAAATCTCCTGAGTTAGCTCATTTGGTTTTATTGTACAATGGACAAATGAACGAAAAAACGTTTATAAAAAATAATTATTTAAAGCCTTTAGCCTTGGTTTTAGACGAGGCTATTAACCCGGCCCAGTGTGTACAGGAGGCATAAGCCGGAACTGTATACAGCTGGGTAATTCTTGAAAGGCGCGTTCTCATCGAGGGGGCGAACACTAAGAATCTTAGTGACTAAGTTCTGTCAAGGACCCAATCTCTCGGGGTATAACGAGGACCCCTGCCCAGGTATACGGGTGAAGACCTCAACGGTTGGATCGGCAACAAGCTTCAATAAAGGCGAGACAAGCGGAGGAGACAGCCCTCCACCTGGGGTTTCTACAGATGGAAGCATGTTCAAAGGCTTTGAGGTGGCAAGCCCCAACATTGGACTACTCGGCAGCAGGCCGGTTACCTGCTACGAGGAATTATAAAAAAAAATCGAACTCCCCAAAGCAATATTCGGACAGATCGAATGACGACGACCACAGCAAAACTAAAGGCTACACGATTAGGAAAACTGGCTAAAGTGAACATAGACCAAAACGTCGTTGGAAGGACGACCTGCGCCTGCGGCATGTAGTGCGCCGGGGAGCGGAACAGGCCAACAGACCCATACCTTGAAGATGATGATGAAATTGAAATAAAAAAACTGTGGGTGATGAAGAAATTCCGAATACATATTTGATAACACGATAAAAAAAACTGCATTAAGAACATCTATTGGTACTCATGAGACAAAAATCATGTTGACCAGTGTAATCTATAAGTCCGTAGTCATTTACGTATTTTTTAAAACACATGTTAATTATTAAGATTGATTTGAAAAATCACAATGATAAGGAAAATTCTCAATGAACAAATAATAAGAAGTTCACAAAAATTATTGAATCGGCAATTCGTTCAAAGTCATTAGGGTATCTAAATAGCTGGCGGAGGTTATCGAAACATGTAATTAACAATATTTGAACACACAATCTTTTACATCAGCTGACCCAGTTCTGTAAGTGATATTGGAACGCGAACAAAAATGAAATTATTTTTGAAGCGACTAATTTAGTTAACGCAGTGTTTAGTTGGGTCAAGGTGACTTGAGACTGTTTGACCCAATTTAACCATTGACACTTCTCCACAGCGCTATTATATTCCGATTATTATTTATTACCAGGAGATTCCTTTGTTATCTCTAGCATCAGAGCATCCAAATAGCCATGATTTAACTCATGCTCCAAATAGGAGTCAATGACCAATTACATATCAATGAATTTTGTTTTACAACCAAGCATAGTCGTGTTTCACCTCGATAATTATCGATTTTGATTACCAAAATAAAGAAAGCTCCTCCTTTCTTAATATTATGAACAGGTCAGAGCATTATTTTGCAGTGATTGACTCTCTAACAAATATGTTGAATGTGGCAAATAATGGAAAAATTCCTTCGACCTACACATTTGATAACTGTGTGTTCAATAACTGTGTTTTCAAATACTGATTTTACTGAGATGTCCCTATACCTAATGTAATAGGAAATAATGGAGAAATAACAATAAATGAAAATGGACAGGATTTGAGACAGTTTTCAGCCTATAATCAATTAAAAATAATGAATACCTATTTCCGAAAAAAGGACATACATAAATATACAAGAAGTGGATATAACTCAAGATCAATAATTGACTATTTAATCGTAAACAACAAGCTAGGAGCCTTGGTAAAAGATGTGAGAGTACATAGAGGCAGCGATATATACTCTGATCACTATCTCGTGATAAGCAAAATAAACATAATAGCTAAATGGCGGAAAAAAAAAATAACATGAAGAACAAAAGAAACCAAGAAGAAGTATATAAAATATATTTATTACAAGATCAAAGTATTAGACAACATTATGAAAGCAGAATGAATAAATATATATCAGAGATAGCGACATCAGAAGACATAAATATTGAATGGGAAAATATATCAAATGTAATACATAAAACAGCAAATGAGATATTAGGAAAGAAAAATAGAATAAGAAATAGGAAGGGCTTGAGAACTTGGAATGCGAATATACAAAATGCAGTGAATGAAAAACACAAAGCATATCATACATACTTACGACTGAAAACAGAAGAATCTTATGAAGAATATAAAACGAAAAGGAGAATTGCTAAAAGCATTATAAGAAAAAGCCCATCAGGAGTCATGGGATAAATTCATAAGCTCAGTAGAACATGATATGTATGGAAGACAAGAAATAGGTTATAAATTAGTGAAACATCTAAATCAGACTGAGAAAGATTCTGCCAGATTGAATATAATCCCAGAACAAGAATGGATCCAACATTATGAAAAACTTTGGAAAAAGGAGGAAATTGAAGGAAAAGAGAACAATGAGGAAGAAATAAAAGTGGAAAAATATTGATGTAATAGACATAAATTAATTAGAAATGGCTTTGAAAACCACTAAGAATAGGAAAGCAACAGGATTAGATAATATAAATATGGAATTAATCAAATATAGTGGAATATTGTGTAAACTACGAATACTTCATCTAATTAATATATGTTGGCAGACCTATGGGATTCCAACCACTTGGAAAACAGCAATTGTGAAGAATATATTCAAAAGAGGAGACCGAAGAAATTGCGAGAATTACAGAGGGATTAGCTTAATGAATACTGGCTACAAGATATATACGAAAATAATAAATAATAGATTGAGAAACATAACAGAAGTAATAATAAGTGAAAATCAAAGTGGATTCAGAAAGGGAAGGTCATGTATAGACAATGTCTTTACACTGAAACAACTCATAGAAAAGAGAAGAGAACATAACTTAGAAACTCACATAGGATTTATAGATTTGGATAAGGCCTTCGATCGAGTAAACAGACAAAAATTATGGGAAATATTACGAAATGAAAGGATACCCGCTGTGCCTTGTTGAAACAATAAAGAAATTATATGAAGACACAAATATAATTATAGATACTGGATTCAAAAGAACAGATGCAATCAAAAACAAATACTGGATTACGACAAGGATGTAGTTTATCACCCACTTTGTTTAATATATATATAGACGATATTTTAAATAAATGGAAAGTTTTTAGTAAATCCAGGAATAAGAATAGATAATAAAGTGTGCATAAATAATCTTCTATTTGCTGACGATGTAATCATAATACAGAAAAAATGAAGACGACTTACAGAAATCAATGCATGCATTAAATGAAATATGTAAGTTATACGATCAAAAGATTTCTGTAAGGAAAACGAAGACCATGGCTTTTAGAGGAAGAGATCCAGTGAGAACCAAAATTATTTTAGAAAATCAAAGTATAGAACAGGTGTCTAGTTTCAAATATTTGGGCTGTGATGTTGGCTACAATGTGGAAAGAGATATTGACTCCAAAATAAATAAATTTCAGATGGTGTGTGGAACAATACAGAGAACATTCAAAAATAAAATTAGAAAAGAAACCAAGATAAAAATGTATAATGTTATGGCGGTTCCCACAATATTGTATGGATGTGAAACTTGGGCTCCAGTGAAAAGACAGAAGGATAGAATACAGACGGCAGAGATGCGGTTCCTAAGACAAGTAAAAGGATGTACAAGACTTGATAGAATAAGAAATGAGGATATAAGAGAAGAATTGAAAGTACAGCCTTTATTGGATAAAGTCACGAATTACAGACAGAAATGGATTGATCACATGGATGGAATGAGTAAGGAGAGATATCCATTGTTAGCCAGGAACTATCAAGCAAGAGGAAGGCGTGATGTTGGAAGACCTAGAAGACGTTGGGCTGATGCAATATGAAGTCGGAACGGGCAATTGCCTAATCCTTGGAATGATGATGATGATGATGATTTTACTGAGTTGTTTCCGAAAAAATAAATTAATAATCTATAATGTTGGTTATAATATACAGTTTGATGTGTTTCTTTTTTTTTTCTCCACTAGGGTGCATTCTTTTGACAATGAATAGTATGATCAAGTTGCAATTATGAACAAATGAAACATAACCAAACATTTCTCATTTGTTTTCAAACATCGTCGTTTACATTAAATGTTTAAATATTTCAAAATAACTACATTTAAATAATTGTTTGTGAGCAAGCAGCTTAATTTTATTCGTTAAACAGTCCTAACAATCGCCACTCTTTATTTCTAAATTCTCTAGATAAATTTGAAATCACTCGTGGCATTACTTATGATGATTTCATGATTTCGCTTGTGTTTCAGTTTTATTAACCGAATTTCGGTACTTCTCAATTCAAGTATAATACTTATTAACTGTCCACACCGAGCTGTGATAATCAGTTATCAATTAATTCAAATTTTTAGGCCATTAGCGTTAAAACTGAATTCTGGATGTGAAACAGTGGAATATTTTGCTCGCATAGCTATTATTCCAACATTGGGATAATTTAGTGTGCAGTAGGGACCCACGGATTTAATTCTATTTCAAAGGGAGTCTTATTCAGGATGTACACGTAGCATAGTGGTTAAGGCAATACACTACACGCCGGAAGGTCGAGGGTTCGAGTCCCGGTGGGGTCAGGATTTGTAAACTGACCCAAATCTTATGGCGGCACCATGGCCCTGGGGTCGACTCAGCCTCTAACGTAAATGAGGACAAGGTGCTTGTTCTGGAGGTAAAGGCGGCAGCCACGCAGGGCTGACAACCCGGCTGACATAAAGTGCCGATTGTCTAGAAAAAGTGGGAGCCTTAACCTCCTACTACCCCAAGAGCCTCCTAAGGCCTGTAATGGTATCACTTTACCTTTTACCTTATTCAGGGTTTTCATGCCTATAACATCCGTTTGATCCGACCGGTTTAAACCCCTTGAACATTGGAATCAGATGCAAGCATGTAACTTTGAGTCCAAATGATTAAGTGTACACAAACACAAACACACACACATATATATATATATGGAAGTGAAAGTTAAGAAATGGAGGTAGGATGCTAGACGTACGCTCTGATGAACTTCATTCTCAGGAAAGTTAATGGAGGCGAAAAAAGTAAGAATATATAAGGCCTATTTATTCGAGGAATAAATCCCAGTATTCATTTTACAGGACGTTTAATGTTATTCAGAGTCAGTCAGATCATGATTAAGAGAAAACATCTGCATTCCTATGCTGCCGAGAATAAAACCTAAAAAAACGTAATCAGAAGCCTTAGCACCTCTGAAGTGATTTAAAACAACAAAGAATTAGCATACTGTTTACTTTTCAAGACTCATCCGAAAATGCATAGTTTGGTCGCTGTGTGACTTCAAAGATCATTTAGATTATTTTTGGCATCCTAATATTTACGGAAATTGAGAAAACAGCAGTCACACAGTATGAAAAATTTTTAAGGCTACCCCATAATAACTGGACCCAAAGAAAACCACAAGTATGTTTAAAATCTCAGCAAAGCTTCCTAAGCATTGTACAAGAAATCAAACAGAAATTGCAACTTCCACATTCAAAAGAAAATATGCAGATGAGAAACAACCCTCTAGAATTTTTGGAAATCGAATATAACCTTCATTTAACAGAAGACATCAAGAAATCTGAAACTCCTCCATATATTTTAAAACAAATGTCACTGGAAATGATAAATCTAAGATACCCAGCTCCTGAATGGATACATATTTTTACAGATGGCTCCAGCCTACCAAATGATGGTGGCACTGGTGCTGGTGCAGTATGTCCACTTTTTTCCTTTTTATCGTAAACTAAACACAAATTCAACAAACTTTGATGGCGAAATTCTAGCAATTTTCTTAAGTTTACAAAATCTTTTATATCACATCCAAAAATTTACAAAAGTTGTAATTCTATGTGACTCCAAAGCAGCCATTCTTGCTATAACACGAGACACAACACCCAAAAGCATCAAAATTATCGAATGTCACAAAATGATAAAACATTTATCCCGTCTACATAAAAAAGTTGTACTTCAATGGATTCCGGCCCATTGTGGAGTGACAGGCAATGAAATAGCCGATTTTCTAGCCAAGAAGGGTAGCAAAAATTGTTTCAAACCCAACTTCTGCTCCAGTTTCCTTTCACTCTATCAAAAGAATTATCTCAAATAAATACATCAATAAACTTAGAGAAGAATACACCACCAAAACATCTGGAAAGGAATGGGAAAATCTACAAGCTTATGACATTACTACATTACAAAGAAAATCTGCAGTAGCAACATTCAGACTGCTAACGGGACATGACTGCTTGAATAAACACCTACACAGAATTGGCATAACAGATTCACCTAAATGCCCTTTTTGCAATTTAAATGAAGATATGGAAAGAAACCATCTCCTCTGTTGTCCAGCTTTCTGCTAAATATTGGAGTGCAAGAGAGCGAATGATTTCATTATCAAGTGCTCGACATTAGATACCAACCAACCAACCATATTTACGGAACACAGTAGGCAGATGCGCAATTTGGATATAATATATGTGACGTTTATCTTCAGAGCATTGACACCACTCCATAGTCAGTGGTTTACACTCTGATTATGTCATCAATCGCTGCGTCGCCAATATACGTTATGTAAACAAGTGGGAAGTTGACAGTAGAACCATCATCATCATCATCCTCCGTATCATCACAGCTGCCGCCGTATTCCGGAAATCAAACGTCTTTCCTCTCTGTCCATCCATTGATCTTCCTCCAATCCTCTGATAACACTGGTCAACATGATTTTTGTCTCATGAGTACCAATAGTTGTATTAATACAGTTTCTTTATCGTGTTTTCAGATATGTATTCAGAATTTCTCCATCACCCACAGTTTTTTATTTCAATTTCAATTAATGGATTTAAATAATTATGTTTTTATAAACGTTTTTTTCGTCATTTTTGTCCATTGTAAAATAAAACCAAATGTGCTAACTCAAATGATTTCAGCTATGGAAAAGAGATATCAAGGCAAATGGAATCCTAATATGCTGGCCGATTATTGTTGGACAATCAAGAGGATTGCTCCAGAGGCGAAATATAGCAGAAAATTATCATTTCTTACTTTCTAGATGAGTCCGAATGTTAGAATATCGTGTAGTTTCGAATGTAGAAAATATTAAAGTATTTGAAATTATAAATACCTGTCTCTCGGAAACCTTGCGTGATGGAGAAAAAGAAACCGATAAAATATTTGAATTCATGAGAGAAAATACTATCAGAATCACATATATTTCTTTCAGAGGCAAAAAAAAAAGTTTATTTTTTGTTCCTCGGTGTAATCATAGCCACTTGCAAACGTTCTATCCAGGTTTTCTTTGGTCTTTCTTTCTTCCTCCTTTCTATTGGGATTCATTCCATAATAAGTTCAGGCAATCTTTGCTCTGGCCTTCTTTTGATATGGCCATACCACTGTAATCTTTTCTTTTTCTGTTCTATAATGTCCATAATACTCGGCACCTCTTGTACACCTATAATTTCCCTTATTTCTTTATTTCATATTCTATCCATTCTAGATTTTCCAGCTGATCATCTTAAAACATCCATTTCTTTACTTAAAATTCTTTTCATTACCCTGGTGGGAATTTGCCAAACTTCAGCAACATATGTTAAAATGCACTGAACTATGCTTGATATATTTTTAATTTTCTTGTAGAAAACATTTTTAATGTACTGGTATGTGAATGAAATAAATACAGAGAGAGAGAGAGAGAGAGAGAGGGGGGGGGAGAGAGAGAGAGAATATTTTATACCTGTTTTCTTTAAGTATGGATTTATATGTATTTGTAAGTTTATTTATATATTGCACTTTAATCGTGGAATTTGAACATGCACGAACGGCCAAACACGCCCATGCACTATGTCATTGTAAACGTATTTATTTTTTTCGAAAAAGTCAATTAGCTTCAGTACCACTAATTAAGGCATATTGTGATGCTCTTATTGAATTGGTGGAGATTTCTTGACAAATTGATGTATATGCGTCTGTTACTACATACATTTGAAAGATATGTGCGCTGATTGTACGAGAAACCGTTCACTGTGCTTACGATACATTACAATACATTGTATAGGCAATATAAGTTTTGAAGAGAGATCGCTTGTTTGGTTTAGGTTTTGGCATGGATATTTCTAAAAATAACCGACCATCACGATATGCGAGTATGTCCAATGTGCGGAATTTTGAAGACGAAATACATATATTAGGAGAATGTGACGGTTTGGAATATTGAAGGCATCAGTTGTTACCGAAAGATGTCTAAATTCAAATCGTGAAAGATTGGCATGCTACGATTTAATGGTAATCCCAGAAAACTGGATAAACGTGGATACATTTCTGGACAAAACGCGGAAATTAAGTACAACTCTCATTCGTGAATAAATAAATATGTAAGCAAAATGTAATATTATTAATACCGTACTTAATAACTACGCCTAACTTAATTAATATACAATGTAATAATGTTATCTATAGATATATTTTAGTTATTTTTTCTGATGAGGATTGTTAACAGCACGTACGGTTTGCTAACCGTGTGATCCATATTTGTAAATAGCATACTTTAATTCTAATAAAGTCCAACTACTTCTACTACTACTACTGCTACTATCACTACTGCTGCTACTACTACTACTACTACTACTACTGCTACTGCTACTGCTACTGCTACTGCTACTGCTACTGCTACTGCTACTGCTACTGCTACTGCTACTGCTACTGCTACTGCTACTACTACTACTACTACTACTACTACTACTACTACTACTACTATCAGCCCAACGGATCTGTGCCCCTTTATCGCTGCAGTCGTTCTTAGAAAAGTTAACACCTGCATCACTCCATTACACGCGCTTTCCTCCCACCATGTCAAACAGCAGCCAGGATAACTTTCCGAGTATGGATGTTGTCCCAAACAGTGTTATAGATCTTGATTACCGAATAATGTAAGGTTAATTATTACTTCTTCATATTTAAGTAGGTGTAATGACGCTGATTGACTTTTATTATTTGCTTAGTAATATTTCTTTCACCACTCCGAGCTACAGTGTTCATGTTGAGTTGACAACACTGGACTGTAAGTGCAAATAACCTGTCCTCAACAAGGCTCAAAATTGAGTAGTGTGAGGGGTGAAAGAAAAGAGAGAGATAGGAATGCAGGGAGGGAAATGATTTACCGAGGCAGAATCGCATATCTTACGGGGACACAGATCCGTTGGTCAGATTATATTACTATTACTTTCCAAATTGTCATTGGGTATCCCTAGCACAAAGCAAGCATTTCCGGATCTATATTGAGTTTTTACCTAATTGAAACTAAGTATTTCTGCCTATATTGTGGAATCAATACCTGAATATATGATCACCATTGTTATTACAGGGACAGATCCATGGCGCAAGCGGTTAGACGCTCGCCTCATACCGCTGGAATCTCGAGATCAAGTCTCGGTCATTGCATGTAGGCTTCGTGATGAACGAAACGGAGTTTGGATAGGTTTTTCTTGGTGTTTCTCCAGTTTTTCCCTGCTACAAATATCATTCCACCATATCTCCATATACATCTTATTCATTTAGTTTCATTTCATTTCGTCATACGCCCCTGATACGGTGCATCAGACGTAGTCGGTCAGCACCCTTGTCTTACAAGACCCTATAAATAAAGAGGCTTTTCTCATCTCATCTTTCGACCCGATCCGGAGTTAGACACGAGATGAGGATATCATTATTTTATTATAATATATATATATATATATATATATATATATATATATATATATATATATATATATATATAAATATACTAATAAACTTTCAAAAGTTATTCTCAAATGTTTCACGAGCATTTTGATACAAGGTAGTGAAGGTCTCCGGTGACTAATTACTGAATAATTTCGTTGTTTTCATTTTGTATGAGTCAACCATCTTTGTATCTGTTTACTCGTAATACTATTGTTTCCAAATTGCACTGTTACACTTTTTAAAGTAATTGTTCATAACGTCCATCTCCATGATCACGACAATGTTCACAGCGACCGCGAGCCTCGTGGACTATCGCATGAATTAATTACACTGAGCAACAAAAAATAAACTTTTTTTTTCTCAGAAAGATAAATATGTGATTCTGATAGTATTTTTCTCCTGAATTCAAATATGATATCGGTTTTTCTCCATCACGCAAGGTTTCCGAGAGACGGGCATTTATAATTTCAAACTCTTTAATATTTTCTACATTCGTAACTTATATTCGAACTTTCGGACTCACCTAGAAAGTAAGAAATGACGACTTTCTGCTATAGGCTATTTCGCCTGTGGAGCATCCTTCTTGATGGTCCAACAATAATCGGCCAGCATATTAGGATTTCATTTGCCTTAATATCTCTTTTCCATAGCTGAAATTTCCTGATGAATGTGTTACACGTTTTATTTTACAATGGACAAATGGACGAAACAAACGTTTATAAAAAATAATTATTTAAATCCATTAATTGAAATTGAAATAAAAACACTGTGGATGATGGAGAAATTCCGAATACATATTTGAAAACATGATAAAAACTGCATTAATTACAACTATTGATACTCATGAGACAAAAATTATGTTGACCAGTGTTATGAACGAATTATGTGAATTATCAGTGGCAAGAAGAACAAAACGAAAGCAATGAATTACGTATAAACAATACGAATTGATTTCTGAATATATGGCTTGATATCTGTATTTAATTCAAAGACTCTCGGCTTTCTACTAGTTACTGAATTTGTGTAGAACCTCGTAACCTAAGCTGTTGACGTCACTTGCACTTAGAGATGTGCTTCCTGAGTTTAATTAGAGGACAACATAAGGTCGATATTGTGATAAACCCTGCGTGTATATATAGACCTTATGAGCATGCATGAAATTGCACCTAAAACCTAATTTGTTTGAAATCGTAACTGGCAATTAAGGGAAGAGATGTTTAACGAGCAGTGGTAGCGAAGGAACATCGTAAAACGGACCAGAATAGAGTTTTAACTAGAGTGCCATATTTAACAGCCTGTCCCTCCGTACAACACATCAAAAGTTGCAATTTTGTTTCAAAAAATATGAAGAGTATTTGAGAAATTAATTTATAATTATTAAACAAATATGTTTACACATAATTAAATAAAGGATCACAATTATTTTAACATAACTTTGAATATAACTATATTAAGAATTGTCTTTATTGTGTCTGTTCGTCTATCCATTATAGATTCAATAACTAATTGACCGATTTGAATTTGAATGACTTTTACCATCTTTAGAGAATTTTTGTGGTAACAAATAACATATATAACATGTTACCGTAACAAAGGAGCTTTCTGGACGCTTAAAATGGCTTACGCTGCCTAAACCATAAAAATATACCAAATTAATATGTGCTGAATTGAATTTCTAAAAAAAACTATATTTTACGGATAACTCACAATAACTATTTTTGTATTTCAGCTCATTGATGTCAAGAAGATCTGGCTAATAGATTTCCGGGCAACGCGCGTAATCAGCACGGGGTACCTAAAAATAATTACGATAAAAATGTATCTGTAGATAAGAATCAAGTGGGTTCTGTACGTAGAATAATAAATGATGAGTAGGAATTCCGTAATAGTATATTACGATGCGAGGTTGGGAAGTGGTTTTTACAGAAGCGTGGAAGTACTAAATTTTATAATACTTTAGTACGAAAGGACCAGGTATTAAAAAAAATTAGCTATTGCATATTATTAACTATTTTGGCAGACAAGTGCCCCACGAGCGATAGCTGAGTTCTTAAAGACTTCCTCGCTTCTGTAAAACACTTCACAAACATGCTTGTACATTATTTTTTGCGCGATGGTATTTTCAAAATAATAAATAATAACATCTTTGTTGGAAATATTTGCGTTCAATACAAACAACTGAGTAACCTTAACAGTGTGGGCAATGTTTATTAGTTGAGACTACAGCAGACCGTGACACCAATCAGTCATAAATGGCGGCACGTACGTATTTTTTGTTTAAATTGTTTCAAATAAAGTTCAGTTCATTTATAATGCAGTGATTTGTTTCGTATAATGTATATTAAAACTACATTTTTATATATTTTTGTATATATATTGTACGTAGTATACTAATAGAGCAGTGTATTTACTTCCCATACGAAATTTGTAATATATAATATTACTGTATGTATAGTTATTTGGATTGGCAACTCCGAAATGTAGGAAGTTGAACTTTCAGCCATGATCGCCATTGCTGTAAGTATGACAGAACGCACTATCGTGCAAAAATTATTTTTTTTATCACTAATTCAATTGAACATAAAAACACATAAAGCGTAGCAGCGCATACCAGGTTTTAGCTAGTTATCCTTAAGAATCGTAACTTCTATTTCAGTATTTATTATTTTCACATACAATACGTCTATTATACACATTAGTATAACTCAAAATACATTTGAGTTTGTTTAACAATATTGAGGATACGTAACTGTTTACGTAAATATTATTCCTGACAACGTAAAATATTAGTCAGTTATCACTTGAAATGCGGTACAAATTATATTTACACGTTCCAGTTCATTCAAGTATGGAATTTTAAATGCTAACAAATTTGCTTAAAAAATGCAGTACAAGTTAAATGAATGTATAATATTAAACTTTATGAAGTGTAGCATTAAATTGTTAACCAATTTCCCTTAAAATGCGGTAAAAATGTACTAATTTACATGTTCGAATTTATGTGATGTAGAATTATGAATATTAACTAATTTCTCTTAAAACGCTTATCAATTAGGCCTATATTAATTTATACTTTGGACTTTGGAATGTCATCAAATTTCCCTTAAATCTAGTACCATTTATATTAATTCACACGTAAAATATTATGAAGTATAGCAGTTTGAAGTTAGCTGATTTCCCTTGAGTCTATATAGTAGTTCCCTTAACAAATATGAATTGGATTGGAAAATGATAATGAGTAGATTTATCAGAATTCTGAGAAACTGTGTCGGGAATTTGATTGTGATAATTTGGTCAGGTGGATAGAGAAGGGGGTAGTGGTAGGAGCGACGCTTGCGCCCTGTATGAGAGGGTGCGGTGTGTGACTCAGTTGGTCGGTCTATCAGCTGGTAGACGGGCGGCAACGGAGACGTCTAACAAAATTGCCATAAGGTCTCCTGCCTGGTATGGCGATTTTCCAATTGGCAAAACCTCAACTTTCGCCTGTACAACCTCCATTACGATAGCCATTCATTAACAACACACGCATGAATGGCAAGTTTCCTTCTTACGTTTCCATGGATACTTGTCGACAGTCTTCATTTGTTTATTTAGGCAGTTGAATTACCTTATTTCATTAAAAAAAGGTTGTTGAAAAAAAACATACTCTTTTATTTAGAGTTAATATTTTAAGTATAAAGGACTTTCAAGAACTTAGTACAACATCAAAACAAAATTTGCTACAATCAAATTAATCAATTACATCAATCAAGAAAATTTTAAAATTCAATTTCTGATGACTTTGTAAGTTAGTCATAAAAATTAAAGTGATAAGAAGTGCTTGCTTAAAAACTGTGTAAAATAAAATTTTTCTGGCGTCATTTTAAATATTTCACCAGTGACGTTTTAACGGAAGTGCCTGCTATAGAGGGGTGTGGTGACTTCCTCTGTTTGATTACCCATTCATCGATATTCTCTTGTTTTGAAGGCGTCAATTTAAACTCTCTTGAAGTGCATTATTTGATTTTTTGGGCGTGGTTTTGCCTCAACAAGCATCTCCCTTTGGGTATTTTCTGTTGTGTGCCCATTATCTTCAACCATTCATCCTTGTATAATTTTCATTAAATCTGCGACACTAATTTTTATCTTCACATTTTATAATATCTGTGCTTCATCTTGGAATTTTGATAAAGTGCTGGGTTCTTCAAGACATTGATACCATTTGAGTGCCATCGCATTTTGACACGTTTCAGGGTACGGTAGTCATTTGATGCAATTTCGCATACTTCCTCAGTCTCACAATCATTCCATACCCTTCACTTATAAACGTTGCAGGGTGTAAATCGCCGAAGCACCATGAGTTGCAGAGACTAGCAGAGTGACTGGAGTGCAGACATGAGGAGCAGCAGCTCGGAGCTGCTCTTGGATCAGCAACAAGAACTCAGGAAAAGAAAACTTTTGGAACTGGCTCAGCCCAAGAAGAAGCCGCCAAAGAGAACATGCAAGGAGAGGATATGGTTCTATACAACGTCGTTCCTCGCCATGACAGCTGTGGGAGGGGGTTCTTCACTCTTGTTTCTTGTGCCACTATACGTGGATCCTGCGATATCCACGCTCGCTGCAGACTTTGTACCAGAACCCGTCAAGTGCATAACTATAAGGAGAGACGAGCTATGTGGCATCTTCAACTGCACCTGGAGTTCCTGCAGGGAGGGTTGCACAAGTGACATGTACAGTTGTACTCACATATACGTCATGTACACTACGGCGCCATATTATCCCAAAAACACATCCACAGAACAAAGTGATGAAGACAATTCTACTGTTTCGTCTACCTCGGTTGCCATGACGACGAGTTCGACTGCTGGGGAGAATTTTACTGATGAAGCTGTGCTGCTGGTGAACATTAAAGGATGTGGATATCCCCCAGAAGTGGACTGTGAGAATTTTACGACCATGTACGGTAGAGAGAACGCAGAGTTCCCGTGTTACTACTCCAGAGAAAATAGAACTGTGGTGTTGATACATTATGACAGGGAAGAGCATGTTAGAGTGATAATCCACTACTTTGCAGTGCCCTTCATCGTGACCTTGGCTACTTCTGTAGTGCTCTGCGTCATGTACTGCGACTGCACGTGTGCCAACGACAGATCGAGAAGACGACGTCACGCGAGGAGATGCGCCGTTGAGGATTCAAGGTGAGTCTCGTCATCAAGACAGTGCCCTCAAGGAAATAAATTCTTAATGATTTGGGAATGATTTGGGGAAATACTTCAGAATACCGCGTTGTATTTAGTTGCGTTCTTGTTGTAGAAAATAATTGTTATTACTCTCCCGATAACTCCAAATGCCATAAACACTACGCAGTATTCTGAATTCCTCAGGTTCACTCAGACTCTATCGTTTGAGGCTCGTATTCGGGAGACCCTTGGGTTAAAATTATCAAACCGACCAACTTCAGTGGCATTATTTCACGATTTTCATCGTTATCTTATATATAAAAATGAATGTTTATTTGTTTGTTGGTTTGTTTGTTTGTTCGTACTTTATGCGCGGCCATACCGTTGATCCGATTGTGATGGGGCTTTTTGTAAAATGTTCACGGAGATTCCCTGGATGAACATAGGCTATAAGAGATATGTGATACTCAACTCCTATACCCTTAAAAATCGCCCATTGTAGTGCAAAACGTGAAAAAAAGTAGCTCTTGGAACGCTTAAGTGGCTTACGCTGCCTAAACCATAACAAATACACAAGAAATAAATGTACACAGAATTGAATATCTCAAAAATCTCTACAAAAAAGTCCGCGACATCATATGTTTATCTCTTACGGGTAACTCACAATAACCATTTTTGTCTTTCATTGATGCCAAGAAGATCGAGACAAGTATACGTAGATTCCCGTGCAAGCGTATAGCAGCACATGGCGGGCATTCTTTTACGGATAACTCACAATAACGAATTTTGTCTTTTAGTTCATTTTTGCCAAGAAGATCGAGATAAGTAGATTTCCGGGCAACACCGGGTAATCAGCACGGGAATCTTAAAATAATTACGATATACATTTATAATTGTTTCTCATTTTACTTATTCAATTAATCATAAGAAGTATATTAATTTTCGTCTTTCAGATAATTTATGCCAAGAAGATCAGGATACGTAGATTCCCAAGCAACGCCAGGTAATTAGCAAGAGGTATCTAAAATATAAATTTATAATTATTTTTCTTTTACTTATTCAAATAAACATAAAAGCACATTAATTTTCATTTATTTAAGCGTAGCAGCGAACGCCGGGTATTAGCTAGTCCGAAATAAATATTAGTATGAAATTTCATTATGAAGATTCATTTTATCATAATCGTCACTTAATTAGTCAATAAAATTAATATTTTTCATGCATTTTCACAAAGTAAGTGTATACACACAGCAGCATATGTATATATGGCCTACTGGTCCTTATAAAAGATACTTAAGACGATATTCACATATGAATTATACAAAATGTAAATTTAATATATTTATTTATTTAATCTCCAAGATTTGGGGTCAAATTTACAAATGTATGTTAGGGCTGTAGTTAAAATAAAATAATAAAAAATTGAAGGTACACATGGATTGAAGATTGTTACAAAAATTGAAATTAAACAAAAACAACAAACGGAAAAAGAACTTATGCAATTAAAACTAATAAAGTAAATAATAATAATAATAATAATAATAATAATAATAATGAATTACAATGTGATGAACATTGAATATAGGGTGTACATTTTACATTTCATTTTGAGCCATTTGAAGAACGTATCTAAGAGGCATGCTTCGTGTATACCATTAGTATGTGTTTATATATATCTAGACTGGTCCTTAAATTTCTCACTGGTATAAAAATAATAATAAAATTTAAAAAAATTATATATATTACACAAGACTTGTATTTAGGACTCATGATACTGTCATAATCATAAGTAATGCCACGAGTGATTTCCAAATTATCGATAAATTCACGACTCACGAAGTGAGGAGTGAATTTATCTAGAGAATTTGGAAATCAAGAGTGGCATTTGTTAGGACTATTTAACGAATAAAATTAAGCTGTTTACTCACAAATCATTATTTAACTATAGTTATTTCAAAATATTTATATATTTAATGCAAACGGCGATGTTTGAAAACAAATGAGAAACGATAGGTACGCTTCACCTGCTTCTTTTGTTTATCACTGCAACCAGATCATACTATTTATTGCCAAAGGAACGCAATATTGTAAGAATGCTCTCTAGTGGAGAAAAAATGAAACATCAATCTGTATATTAATTCATTTCTGATGTCGTATGATGTAAATATTACAATTATATTTTTCTGGATTATTACCTGGGAAAAAATACATTTAAGAAAGTCAAACAGTGGTTTCTTTTTTTGGTGGTATAATAAATTGCTACAAATGTTGACATGTATGCACTATATATACAATCTGGTAGCCGTATTTCTTATAGGCTCAGTCACTGCAAAATAACGGTCAGACCTGTTCAGAATATTAAAAAGGAGGAGCTTTGTTTAATATATGGTAATTATAACACTGATAAATATTTCGTGAAACACGACTCTGATTGGTTGTAAAACAGAAATCATTGAAACGTGATTGGTCATTGACTCCCATTTGGGGCATGAGTTAAATAGTCACATTAAAGTCCGTTGAGAAAATGTTGACTCGCGTCTAAAACGAATCACTTTATACTCTGATTTAAGGTAATATTAAAATGCACGTTGCTAATGTGAACACATTAGGTTTAAAGTGCATGGTTTGACATGGTCACCCGGTTCTCTATGATTATCAACTCAATAGATTCGTTTTAGTATCTATTTAATTAGACTGATGGAGTTCAGGCCGCCTGTCCTTCTCTTGCATTCGTCTGGAACAAACACATGTTACATTAAAATACAATAATCACAATAATTTTGCCAAACTGACAATAAAAGATTAGCATTTGTGGTAATATAGTGATAATTAATAATAATAAAAATAGTAATAATAATTAATAAAGATGAATAATACAATAAAAGCCCCTAGCTAATAAATATGAAAACACCCAAGAGAAAATAAAGAAAAGTAATAATCTCACAGTATATGTCTGTATGTATATATATATATATATATATATATATATATATATAGATTGATAAATCATCAATGCTATTCAATGAAAGTAAGAAAAATTATTAATTACTAAACTAATGCAATTAGTAACGCGTGTATTCTAATGATGTTACAATTTAACAGTTTCTTACATGGTTTTTCAAATATATTTTATTTCATTACTACTTGTACGAGAACTTAAGAGAATACCACTTTTTTAAAAATATATGATTTAACTGAAGGAAGTAAAAAATATCGAAATTTATGAAAACATTATTATTATTATTATTATTATTATTATTATTATTATTATTATTATTATTATTATTATTATTATTATAATGTTTCCCTTTATTGTATTTTGGGTCTCTTGTCTGTCAATTGATTTATAACTGAGACATTTAGGTACTTTTTTTATTTTGTAGCCTGAATATACACATTAGCCTTCGACAGTTATAAATATATATATATATATATATATATATATCCCTCGGGCCGCCTATCCATCCGGTTGTCTATTTGTGTATCTGTCCTTAATATATTAGTCCATATATATATATATATATATATATATGAAAAGAAAAATGTAGGACTGAACGGGGATTTGAACCCGGACCTCTTAATTGATACTTCAGTGCGCTATCACTTCCGCTATTCAGGCATTCTCGCACAAACATGTATTTTTCCTTTATAGGCTATGTATTCTCTAGAGGTAGCAAGAATTCTGCCTCACTGCCCTCTAGTGGCTACTATAACAAGTAAACAAATTAAAGAGAATATTTTTACTATATAGCAGTATCACATCTTTATTTCGATGTTTTTTTTAATGCCACCTGTTTCTCATTCGACATTTCAGGTATTCTCTCCTGACATTGCCGTATTGTAACCCACTTCTGAGGTTGGGGCGCCTGGAAGGCGGGGTTACACTGCCCCAATGATATGATGGGTGATGACGATGCGTAATGATGCGCCAGGAGAGGCCTTAAACCTAAACTTAATCTAATAAGGTGAATATGATATTGATGATAATGATGGCCAGGTGATGTTCGGGGACAGTTTGGGCCTTAAAGTATCCTGACATTTGTCTTACAGGTGAGGGAAAACCCCGAAAAAACCTCACCCAGGAAACTTGTCCCGAGCGGGATCGAACCCGGGCCCGCTGCGTGACAAGGCAGCATGCTACCTCGAGGCCACAGCGGTGGACTTTATTTCGATGTTATAATTACATTTTGACATTTAGCAATGCAATCCTAACATGACATGAAAAAAATGTATATACATCTATTTTTTTATCTATCTGCTTCTTTTTCTGTTTCTATATACTCGTATTTATCTGTCCATGATATCTATCGCATATATTGTAAGTATGTTTGGGCCTACATATGCTATATTTAAAATTCCAAGTGTGCAAATCTCACAAGAATATATAGGCCTATAAGTTATTTGATCATTTATCGTATTTTTATTTCACATAGAAAAATATTGTTTTTAAATAAAGAAGCAACAGTGTATGTTGATACAAATAAAATTATAATTACATAAGGAAAATGTCTATATTAAATTACACTCACATATTTCATAAATAGCCATTAAGAGTTTCGTCTTCCTAACACGAATGAAATTGTAGAAAATATGCGCCTTACTCACAGCATTTTAGTGTTAGAGATATAAGGCAAACATTAAATAAATATTATTGTCATTTTAAAGGTTTCCCGCATTATCATAACTAAATGGCATCCATTAACGAGAGGCGGCATTTTACTAAGGACATCGCATGAATGAAATGAGAGAGAAAATTAATAAAAACCTCGACATGCGATAAAACTTACACGTTAATTACTCAAGAGCATGCTACTCTTCTGGTCACGTGACTAAATCCTGAGTAGTAACATAACATAGTAATCAACTAAACATAATATGTAAATTAACCCTTTTACATTAAATGTACTGTAAAAATAATATAAATGTGCACATATTAAGACGGAATTCTAAATGTAAATCAATCATAGGCTTCCGGGTACAAGTGTATAATTTTCACAGACATTTATTTGTGCATTATTTTATAATGATTATTTACCTCATAGACCCATACGTTTGCCTCTTCCTGTTGATAAAATTGCCTCTTCCTGTTCGTAATGAGAAATATCTCCGCAAATTATCGTCTTTGGTAAGGATATCGATTCAACAATGTACGACCAATATGGTACAGCAAGAAATGCCAAAAGAAAACAACTTAAAAAATTATCAAAAAATTAGTTCTGTTGCTCTAAAAATGTTTAAGTGTTGTACAATAAGTCTGCATTATTGTTATTTATCATACAATCATCTGTTATTGATTTTTCCCAAGCCCAAAGAAATTTAACAGTAATGACATGCTATTTGTAACTATAGTTATACAGTAGGCTTAGAAATCGCCCGCAAGTAAGATCGGAATACATAACCTCACATTTTGTAAATATTAAACATTATAATTATTTTTAGTTTCTGATGTTGTATAATTCGCTAAATAGTCACTCCAAATCCAACGCGAGGTTGAGTTTTTTCATTAGACAAAATCACTCGCGACTTTGTCGCTCCTGATTTTTTGAAGAAAACACAACATCTTGCTAGATTACTGTTGATAATTTTCATAGACGTTTGTCGGTGTTCCATTTTATAATAATTGCATTAATCTGATAGTATACATGGTGTCCGCAGAAAAATTCCGTGATTACAACCTGGTATAGCGTCGCAGTCAGTTGTTGGATTTATACGAAACTGGTGTCGTTAGAAAAAGAAGCTCAAGAAATGTTAGTAACTACTTCAAAAACACTCGATGTATCCTCCACGTGTGACGCTGCAGACATCAAGGCGACGTTCCCTCTCATAACACACACGCTCCAGCAGAACTATGAGCATGGTTTTGATGGCGGCAGTGATACGAAGTCGGAGCTCTTGCAGATTTTGAGGTAGTAGAGGTATATAGACAAGGTTCTATATGCGCCCCATAAAAAAGAACCCACAGACGGTTGTTAGGAGACCTCGAAGGTCTGCTGGAAAAGACATTATCTTGGTTCCCAACGAAACAGTGGAAAACATTTCTTTTCTTTCTTCCACTGCCATCTGTGCTGTCATATGTGGTTTCTATCAACATATCCTATATATAAAAATTAATGTTTGTTTGTTTGTATGTTTGTTTGTTCGTACTTTATGCGTGGCCATACCGTTGATCCGATTGTGATGGGTTTTTTTTGCAAAATGTTCAGGAGATTCCCGGGATGAACATAGGCTATAAGAGAGTTGTGATACTCAACTCCCTACACCCTTAAAAATCGCCCTTTGTAGAGGAAAACGTGAAAAAAGTAGCTCTTTGGACGCTTAAATGCCTTATGCTGCCTAAACCATAAGAAATACATAATATTAATGTACACAGAATTGAACATCTCAAAAAGCTCTACAAAAAAGTCCGCGACAGCATATGTTTATCTCTTACGGATAACTCACAAAAACCATTTTCGTCTTTCATTGATACCGATTCCGATTGAGGGTCTTTCCACTTTTCAGCGGTTGCCCTTTTACCAGCCGGCTGCTGGCCCTTCACATCCACATGTGTCAATCACAGAGGTAGATGATCAACAGCCAGTGTAGGGGTGACATGTGGTTAGCATGTCGAGTCCCCCAGCCGTTATAGCTGGTTCCTCAACCTGGAGCCGCTACTTATTGTAGCTACCCAATTGCCTCACGATGCTGGGTGGGCACCGGTCCCATACTGACCGAAATACCATGAGAAAATTTCTTCCCCCATGGAGACTCGAACCAGCGCAAGTCCCGTAGCTCTGCGCCAAGGCTTCCTACCTTAACCGCTCGGCTACGGCGCGGGACTCATTGATACCAAGAGTCCCTTATCTCTTACGGATAACTCACAATAACCATTTTTATCTTTCATTGATACCAAGAGTCTTACATAGTAGCCGAGTGGTTAAGGCAAGAAGTCTTAGCGCAGAACTACGGGATTTACGCTGGTTTGAGTCTCTACGGGAGAAGAAGTTTTTCTCGTGGAATGTCGGCCAGTATGGGACCGGTGCACAGTGGGTCAGAAATGAATTCCAGCTGGGAAAAAAGAAAAAAAAAGTTTTGACTCACTTTCATCAATTTATCTTTCTTTTTTCACTCTAATATAATTGTTATATGACGGTTCTTAACTTATCTGCAAAGGAGGGTACAATTCTAATGTTCATGACTATGTGACGTCATCATTCACACTTCTTGAGCCACAACAGAGGCTGTAAGAGGTTTTCTTACGAACTTATTTAATCATATTTGAAGACAAAAATTATACGCTCAGACCGGGACTTGAACCCGGGACCCTAATTGCTGAATTTTATGGTAAAAATGAAACATATTTTTATCGTCCGCTCATGACTTGAGAATTGAACGTTCGGGCAGGACAACGTCTGCCGGGCACGCTAGTTAAATATATAAATGTGAATATTTGTTTGTTCGTAATTTATGCGCGGCAATACCGTTGATCTGATTGTGATGGGGCTTTTTGCAAAATGTTCAGGACATTCCCGGAATGAACATAGGATATAAGAGAGTTGTAATACTCAACTCCTACGCCCTTAAAAATCACCCTTTGTAGTGGAAAACGTGAAAAAGCAGCTCTTTTGACGCTTAAATGACTGGCACTGCCTAAACCATAATACACAAAATTAATGTACCCAGAATTGAATATCTCAAAAAGCTCTACAAAAAAGTCCGCGACAGCATATGTTTATCTCTTACGGATAACTCACAATAACAATTTTTGTCTTTCATTGATGCCAAAAAGATCGAGACAAATACGTAGATTCCTGTGCTAGAATAGCAGCACATGACGAGTTTTCTTTTACGGATAACTCACAATAACGAATTTTGTTTTAGCTCATTTATGCCAAGAAGATTGAGGTAAATAGATTCCCGGGCAACACCGCGTAATCAGCACGGTGAATCTTAAAATAATTACGATATACCGTTATAATTATTTTTCATTTTATTTATTCAACTAATCATAAGAAGTACATTAATTGTCGTCTTTCAGCTCATTTATGCCAAGAAGATCGGGATGAGTAGATTCCCGGACAACGCCGGGTAATCAGCACGGGATATCTAAAAATAATTACGATATAAATGTTTCCATTTACTTATTCAACTAAACATAAAAGCACATTAATTTTCATTAATTTAGGCGTAGCAACGCACGCCGGGTATTAGCTAGTTAATTATAAATTCTTTGATTTTCTTTTTATAATGATACCAGTTTCGTATAAATCGACTCTAAACCATGTTATTCCACGGACTGCTTCTGCAGACATGGTGTATGTATATGATAGTAAGAAGCATAGCAGCACAATATGGATCAGAATCCTGGCAGTTGAAGTATCAAGCAAATTCTAAATCATTACCTATGAATATGGACTTTTGGAAAAGATCAGCATTAATATAAAAGAGAGACAATTTTAGACACAATGCCATAAAAATTATAATTGGAGTAAAAAATTATATATTGCATTATGTACAACAAAAACAACTGCAGTGTTTCTGTCATGTGAAAAGAACGACTGAAGAACGATTATTATCGAAGAAAGTAGCTTAATGTAATGGCTGCCATCCGAGAGGTTCAAGCGAGGGGTATCAAATTCTTGTTGGATTCAGAGTATAAAAACAACAATAAGAGAAGAATAGAGGAAGGATAATGGATTAATAGTGAAGACTGGGAAAGACATTCAATATTTCACACACAGAGCATTGGATAGTATAAGATGTTTTTACATTGTAATGTTGGTCCTATCAGCATATGAAATGAAATAATTTTGCAATCCCTTATTCGGTATTAGCAGTATTGTTTTTAAGAAGTTTATTAATGCATTAACTTATCGATGGTTTGGTTCACACATGTGTTAAGTACATTTTTCGGTCAAATTGAGTTAAGTATAAAATTAGAATTCTCTGATGTGTATCTTTATTGTGCACTAATGTGGTAATTGAATACTAAAAATGGCAGTATGTTATATTTGTCATTGTGTATTATTTATTTATTTACTAAATAACTAAGATTTGGAGCCCTATCTTGCAATTGCATGTGAGGGCTGTAGTTAAAATATAAGAGATAATTGAATATAGGCCTACATATAATTACAAATTTTAAATAAAGGACACATGATCAAAACAAGAACTAATAAAATTAAGGTCAGTATTCGAGAATCAAGCTTTCCGCGAAGAGCGACTCTCAGCCCGTCTCTCCGTGGTTAATTATGTGGGTCATGCAGAACCTACTCTAACTGGCTCACTCTATTCTACATCACGTGCTAACAAGATATTTATTTTAAAAATCCGGGAACAATTGAAATATGAGAGTCTCAGCTTACGGAAGACGGAGATGGCATGGCCTAAAACTTATAGAGTAAGTAGTAATAAAGATGAATTAGAAAGTGATTAAAATAACATTTACAAATGTTTTAAATGCTGTTTAACAACATTTCTTTTTTAAAATTGAAATTATTGGATTACGCATTACTTGTTACATTCAATTAATTGATCATCTAGAATGTGTCACTTATACCCGTAAGACAGACAGTCTTAAATAAGGTGCTAAAAAGTCTGTTCATTTTCATTTTAAGGAGCCGATATATTCATTTTAAGGTGAAATAATAAACCTTTTTAGATGAGATTTAAACTTTCCACGTCCAATTGTGTAATATTCGGTACTGAAAATGTTAAAATGCGTTTCTCAAAACCATGAAATTAGAACTTACAACAAGTGTGCACTAAGCCATCGTTATGATAATTTTGGGTATTGAACTGGTTTTCATACAGTACATAAATTATGTACTTTGGTATAACTACTAGGCGAAAATTATTTAGTATATTTCAATAAATTACATAATATGTGTCTGCATTGTTCCCAATTCTACTTTCGTAACACTGTGATTTTTTTTTTAATTTCCTCTCTTTTCATTTAATTCTAAAGCAGAATTTTATATTGTCTGAATAATAAAATCAAAGTTAATAAAAATAATTTTGTATTTTAAAATTCTTTTCATGCCTAAATATAAATTTAAATTTAAAAATCTAGATATTTAATTGTTAATTATTGTCAAATAAAAGAATAAAAATCTCTTAATATCTCTAAAATTGCCACCACTGCCATTAGAGGATCAATTTCAATTTTAAGAAACCATCTTTACAAAATATCAACTTTATAGAATATACTTCAATTAGAATTTGAAAATTTTTAATGTATTTACAAAATGTATTTAATCTGTTTCGAAAATTAATTGTCTGTATCACTTTGCCCTTGTGGCAATCCTCTAATGAGGAAAGTTTTATATAATAAAAATAATAATACAAACTATTTACCATATAAAGATGTTTTTAAATAATACTTTTTTGCGCGATAGTGCGTTTTGTCTTACTTACATCAATGACGACCATGATTGAAAGTTCAACTTCCTACATTTCGGGGTTGCCAACCTAAATAACTACACTGTAATAAAATAACTATACTGTAATATTAAAATATATATGTAGTCAATATGCCCATTTCACCAATTAATGTTTTAAAATGGTCAACAAGTTTCTACAGCCAAGCTGTCATTCTCAAGACCAGATATTGACTGAAGACAGAATTGATAATAAGTAAAGAAACAAATTCAGTTAAAAACAAACTACGTCACATGACGCCATCATTCATAAGTGAACAATAAAACATACTAAAACTAATCCTCTTTTGTTTCAAGTAGAGAAAAGAGGGCACTGTACGGAATAGGGCCCTTGTCTTTATTCATTATTTTATCCTTATTTTTATAAATTTCCAACTTTCAAGGACGTTAAGGAATTTGAAATCCCTGACCGAACGAACCAGCCTAAGGTTACTTTTATTGATAGCATGACCGTACTCAGAAATGTGTTGGGCAACTCCAGATTTTTCAATTCTGTTGAGTCTGAAATGGGCAATATGTTCATTAATCTAGTTAAAATGGATCTTCTGGTTTGCCCAACATATTTCAAGTCACAGTCATTGCATCCAATTTCATAAATACCGGATTTCTCTATACAATCGACTTTATCTTTAGGGTTTCCAAGTACACTATTAATGTCAAAGTGGAAGTAAAAATCAATTTCGTATCTAGTCCTTTGAATATCTTGTTCAAACCTCTAGTTAAAGAGGGAACGTACGGCAAAATCGCAAAATTAGCTTTATTAATAGGAGAATGGAAGGCTGTAGAATCAGTAATAAGTTTTCTAAATTCAAATTTACGAATCAAATTATCAATAATATTTCCATTGAAACCATTACACTTAGCGATATCTTTAATGGTTTGTAATTCCTTATTATATCTATTTTTACTTAACGGAAAAGTGGTAAGACGGTGAACTAAAAAATTGAAACTGGCCATTTTGTGTTGATTACAATGGTACGAATCTGCCGTGATATATCTAAATGTACTGATTTCTTTCCTATAAATATCAAATTCTAATCTATAATTATTTCTAATTATTATCATATCTAGAAAGGGCAGCCTTCCATTCTCCTCCTCTTCATAAGTAAAATTTATGCTGGGAGTCCGGTCATTTAATATTTCAACAATTCCTGTACATTGCATTTTTTGGTATTAAAAATAGCAAAAATGTCGTCAACATATCTGAGCCAGAACCTGGGAAAGTAATCTAATTCCCTCTCAAGCTCTGTCTCAAATCTGCTCATAAAAAGATCAGCTAGGAAAGGAGACAATGAATTACCCATTGCGGTTCCTTCCTTTTGTTCATAAAACTTATTATTAAATTGAAAAATGTTCTGATTCATGCAAAGTTCCGTTAACTTGATATATTGATTTACAATATGGGGCTCCAATTTATTATGTAGTAGTAAGTCTTCCAAGTAACTCAGCGTCTGAGGTATAGGTATACTAGGAAAGAGAGATTTCACATCAAAAGAAATTAAAATCTCTCCATCCTTCAGCTCGATATTCTTAGTTTTCTCAATGAATTCCAGCGAATTCTTAACAGCAAAGCCGGACTGTGGTAGGGGTAGATTACCAAACTCACAACTCAACCATTTAGAAATATTGTAAGTGGGTGCAGATATGGCTGAAAACTATAGGTCTAACTAATTTTCCAGGTTTGTGTATTTTAGGTAAACAGTACAATTTAGGTACCAATGGATTCGAAATATTCAATTTACGTTTTAGTTCCTTAGTAATCAGATGATTGCATGAATTCACAACATTAGTTACGTCCCTGATCATTTTAGGTAATGGATTTTTATTAACCAACTGATAAGGACCACTAATAATCATATCATTAACCCGATTATAGTAGTCCTGTTTATCCAAGACAACGACCCTATTCCCTTTATCAGCTTTCATGTAAAAACAATCCCTTCTTCTCAAACTCTTAATGACTCTCTTGTTTTGTATGTCAATGCTATTTAATGATTTCTTAGAAGTAGCCAAATTCTTAGTAACGATCTGTTTGCTACTAATTCTCTGATATATTGTTCGTGGATTCATTGAAATGTTTAATTGAAGATTCGATGCCAGCAATAACATTTTCTATTCGGAATTATGATCAGGTAAAGCAAATTTTAAGCCTTTATTTAACAACTGCAATTCTTGGTCATTAAAAGTTTGTGAAGAGAGATTCTCCACAATATTGACCCTATCGGAGCATACCCCGGATCCCCTCCCGTGATCAAGAAGTTTTTTCAATTTGATCTGTTGGGAAGAACGTTTTTTCTGAACCTTAAAATTGATTGATAGATCGAAACATATTTCTTTGAAATTCACACCAATCTAAAAATTCAAGTTCATTAAGATGTGCTGTTAATATTTTCCACAGTTTATAAGATTGAATTTCCAATCTGCTCCTCTTAGAATAAAGGTATTTAATTTCCGAATCTAGCCACTTTTGTTTAGTAAATTTGGTTATTCTCTCTCTATCTCTACAATTTTTTGACACATTTACCTGAATGAACTTTGGAAAAACTGATTATTTTTTACAATTCTTCAAAAAGGCAATGTCCAAACCAATGAAACTTATTTTCATACTTATTTTATGGTATAAATTGTGATCAGGTTTCCTAGTTTGTTTTTAACTGAATTTGTTTCTTTACTTATTATCAATTCTGTCTTCAGTCAATATCTGGTCTTGAGAATGACAGCTTGGCTGTAGAAACTTGTTGACCATTTTAAACATTAATTGGTGAAATGGGCATATTGACTACATATATATTTTTAATATTATATCACCAAGAAGATCACTTGTGTATTAAATATACTGTAATAGTACATATTACAAAACGTGTGTGGGAAGTAGAACCACTTCCCTCTGTACTACATACAATGTATATACAAAACATATACAAATGGTAGTGTTAATAAACGTTATACGAAACAAATCACTGCATTTTTAATTAACTTAACTTTATTTCAAACAATATAAAACAATAAATACGACTTGCAGCCATTTTATCACTGAATTGATGTCACGGCCTCCTATACTTTCAACTAATAAACATTGCCCACACTGTTAACGTTAGTCAGTTGTTTATAATGAAAGCAAATATCTCCAACAAAGATATTATTTTACTATTATTTATTATTTTGAAAACACGATCGCGCAAAAAATAATGTACAACGCACGTTTGTGAAGTGCTTTACAGAATCTCGGAAATTAAAAATCTCGCTGTCGCTCGATTTTTAAACATTTCCTCGCTTCTGTAAAAACCACTTCCCAACCTCGCATCGTAATATACTATTAAAATTGTTTTAATTCATTGTTGTAAAAATGTTAAATATTCCTATTAAACTTTAATAAAAACATCTGAATAACTTTATGTTCCCATAAATAAAAGTAAACTAAATTGTAGGAACTAAAAGCACTTATCTATCTTTAACGATCAATAGGATTGAACCTTACATTAATAGAAGTAATAGCCATATAAATTAAAAATATCTCATGTGACGTAATAATGGACTTAAGATTATAACATGTTAAATATATTAATTCTGTATAAAACTTTCGTTCTGAATAGAAGCAAGCAGAGGTATTCAGAAAAAAATTAATATTCTCTCCAATACAAGGATTGAGAAAAGTGAAATGTTATACTTAAAATGGGAGAAACTATCGACTAGCGATTTGGAGAGGTTAGAAAAAGTGAAAGCAAGATACATCAAAAAGGCATTAGGTACAAGTGAATACACACCAAATAGAATGGCCTATATGCTAGCCAGAGAAACCTACTTCCTAGAGGACCTGAGACAAAGGATACTACTGCCAGCAACGGAGCCATATAATAAAGTCACCGAAAAAAAAAACAGAAGGAAAAAGAGATCGACGAAGTTCTACACCTCAGACACCATGGTGAACAGGGAGTAGACCGGAATCAACCAACCACAAAGGCACGCAATCATAGGCCTGGCAATACATGTATATCACCATAAACTGTGCAAAAATACGAAATTCTACCAACCGAGTGACTCGTGTGAATGCAAGATATATGAACAAAAATGCGAGCTATACCATTACAAACAATGCAGAAGATGGACAGGATCGTTGAGCGAACTGATAAAAGACAAATCATAAACCTAAAACTTAATGCTCTTTCGAGTGCCACTTACCTACTCATTATTATTATACTTAAAATGAAAATAATCAACGTTGTAAATAAGAATTGATTTTAAATGGACGATGATGAAAATTACTCTCGGAATTTACTTGCTCTACTTGAAACTCAATAAATCCTCATAATTTGTACAAGAAAGAGTTTTTTTGTTTAATTTTATGAAGCATCACCTGCATACCAACTTTCGACCCCTGAGAAGAGAATCCAGCTCTAACGCAATTAACCTAAATTAATCCGAACCTAACCTAAACCCAACCAGAAATATTTTGTAGGACAAAAATCCTTCATCAATTCGTATCATAATCGTTCAATAAATATAATTTGAAAAATCTCATTTCACGTTTCTATATACTTCGTGAAAAATCAGATCAATGCTGACCATGGTTATGAAGTAAGAGATGAATAAACTTTTTTAAAAATATATTCAAAAGGAAAACAGTACATTTAGGATCTAAAGTGTATAATACATTTTATTAAATTTGTCTAGAGGAATTCATACTTAGAATCTGCGCACTTACAATACTTCCATCCTATATGAGTACAATATTAGGATTGTGCTAGAGGAGCGAGTCTGATTTGTATGCGAAACTCAGTGCCAAGCCTGCGGTAACAACTCTTTGACGTGAAAGTTATCTGCCTTGCATATTGGACTTGCAAAAACAAGTTAATTTAAAAAATGTGCCGATCGTTTCCATGGAAGGAATTCCTATAACTAAAGTATGCACGGTACCAAAACTTGATGAGAAAGTTTAAAGAATTCGCTTTTAATTCAATAAACATCCTCAGGCTGTAACAATATTAACAAACATCCAAACATTCCTCTAAAACAGTCATTCCAAATTGGTAGATATGGACCCCCAGGGATCGACTCTGACCTGCAAAGAGCCCATATCAAAGTAAATAGCATTGTGTCAGCTGTCAAAAACTCATTTTATGAATTTGTAAAAATTCAATATTAGAAATGCAGGTGGTCTACCTAAAATTGAAAAAAAAAATATATATATATATAGGGCGTTGCCTACCAAGCAAAAATATTTCGGGACCTCTGGTCTGAAACGTTTTAATTTTACTATCTTATCGTAAACAATACTAAAGGCACACACACACACACACACATATATATATATATATATATATATATATATATATATATATATATATATATATAGGTGTTTTAACTATATTTTTTGACATTTGACAATGAAGGCAAATATGATATGAAAAGAAAAAGTGAATGCTTGAGTCGGGATTTGTACTTTCTTACAAATATAAAAAAAGTGTATGTTTGTGTTGGAATACTTGGGTCGCTCAGATGGTTAGAGCGCTAAACGTACAGAGTTTAGAGTCTCGGGTTCAAATCCCGACTCAAGCATTCATTTTTCTTTTTGTATTATATATATATATATATATATATATATATATATATATATATATATACATACGTACATATACGTAGATAGACGGATAAATTATGAATGAATTGATATATGATTGGACCGATAGATCGACAAACACATATAGGCATACGTATGAACAAACGAACCGATAAAGATATATGCAATTAATAATAATAATTACCAAAGGCTTGCATTCATAGACCTGTACAGGGTACGAAAAAAATACCTAAAATAATTTTATTCTATATAAATTAAATGTTAACCCGATGATAGGACGGATTATAAACGATAATGAAGTGTCAGTGAAATCCTTAACCTAAACTTTACCTAAATTCCTGGCCATGAGCAACCACAGGTAAGATTTCCTTTAAAGAAAATTTCCTGTGGTCTGATCGTGAATCGAAGCCGGGATCTCTTGAATTGTAGTCAAAAACGCTTACCACTAGACCGTGACGTTTGTCATGTTGGCATAAAGAAAAAAGTCACGTTACATTTCCCTGGAACAATTATATTATCGTGGATTCGTCTTCTTCTGTTATATATTACCACCTCACCTAATTAGACTTACTTTCACATCTATTCGTTAGACTCATCGCATTGTATATTATTATACGTATGTTACAAAACACGAAGTTACATTAAAATTATATATATATATATATAACTCACTGGCATACCGAACCCATAGGTTCATGGCCGCGCGAACATAAGCTCTCCATACATTCCTATCCTGAGTCAATGTTTTCCAATCATCCCCTGTATAATCTACTTCCTCAAATCATAGTTAATGTTATTCTGCCACCTCATTCTTGGTCTACCAACTGGGCGTTTTCCCTCTGATTTTCCTACAAGAAGCTTCCATGCACGTCTTTCATTCCCCATTCGTGCCACATGTCTTGCCCATTGCAGTCTACGAGACTTAACTGTTCTTATTATATCTGGCTTCCTATAAAGACAATGTAATTCACTGTTATGCAGTCTTCTCCATTCACCTGTCTGTTCATCTCTCTTTGGTCCAAAAATTTTCCTAAGAACTTTATTAATTTACTTGTGCATCTCATTCCTATTTGTGATTATTGTTTCTAGGTATTTGAATTCAGCCACTTCCTCAACATATCCCTCATTTGTCATTAGCTGTCCATTTCCATTATATAATGTATTTCTATGTGTGACCATATATTTAGTTTTATTGATATTTACTTCCAGTCCCAATTTCCTAGTGTTACTCAGTAGTGTGTGCGTGTTGGCCTTTAGTATCTCCTCGCTATCGCCCAATAGTACTACATCAACAGCATAAACTAACAGTTTATTAATACCATTGAGTTGTACGCCTTCTTCATCCTCTAAAGAATTGATGGCATGCTCTAGTACAAAATTAAATAGTAGAGGAGATAGTGCATCTCCTTGCTTCAACCCACTGTGGATTTCAAGAGTATCCGAAAACTGTTTGGCTACACGCTCCCTACTCTTTGTGCCATTTAGACATATTCGTGTAAGTCTAAATAACTTTTTAGGAATTCCGAACTCTAGCAGGATACTATATAACTTCTCCCTCTTAATTGAATCGTATGCCTTTTGAAGTCTACATATAGTTGATGTGCAGTGCCATTATATTCCCATTTCTTTTCTAAAATCTGTCTTAAGCTAAAAATCTGATCTGTTTCTTCTAAATCCACATTGAAGAACTCCTAGAATGTCATCAATATAAGGAGTAAGTTTGCTTACTAATATATTTGTTAGAATTTTGTACGAAGTTGAAAGTAATTGGTACGATAATCAATTCTTTCCATTCATCTGGAAGAGATTCTTTATCCCAAAGCATATTATGCAACTGGCGTATCTTGTCCATCAATTTCCCCCCCCCCCTGATTTTATCAATTCTGCTGGGATCTCATCTGAACCTGATATTTTATACAGCTTCAATTTTTCTATCATTTCAACCTCTAATGCACTTGGTTCAGCGATTAGTATTTCTGCTGTCTGTAAATTATCCTCTTCAATATCCTGTTTTGTATGTACATTTAATAGTTGATTAAAAGATATACATATATATATATATATATATATATATTATTTCATGCGCAATATAGTTCATTGCGAACAGTCATCATCTGCATATCAACTCCTTTCCCATCCTGCTCGAGGTGGACCTGCTAATCCGAGAAACCCAAATCAAAGTTGTGGTATGGAATCTCTTCGGCGATTTGGGTCGGAGAACTGAAGGGAAGAGGGGGTCCTTTCTCTGGGATGATAAGAGACCCATGGTCGGAGAAACAAGAGTAAAGTCCACAACGACAACTAATTTTTAATAGGTTGGCGGAAGTGGTAACCCTCTAGATGGGGTTATTACTTCCAGAAGCTGGACTTAAAGCTTTGAAGTGGCAGCCCCATCAATGGTCTACTATGCAAAGCGTTGGTACCGCGATCAGAGGAAAACACATTGCTCCTATTCTTCACAATAGAAACTCGGACGGACTTAACCAAAGACGAGCTCAGCGTTCGGAACAGACAACTAATGCCTAAACCAGGAAGTCAAGAAGAAGAAGAAGAAGAACTAACTAACTACCTTACTGGCACTATCGAACCGTAGGTTCATGGCCGCGCGGACATAAGCTCTCTATACATCCCTTTTTCAATGATTCTCTGTATAATCTACTTCCCTCTAATCATAGTTAATATTATTCTCCAACCTCATTCTTGGTCTACCAACTGGGCGTTTTCCCTCTGGTTTTCCTACAAGAAGCTTCCATGCACGTCTTTCATTCCCCATTCGTGTCATATGTCTTGCCCAGCGTAGTCTATGAGACTTAACTTTTCTCATTATATCTGGCTTCCTATAAAGAGAAGAAGAAGTAGAGAAATAAAATATAGTAAGTGTATGAAGCCTGTTTTCTTTATATTAGAAAAATCCCAGAACATAGAATTATCTTCTGACTTGCATCAGAGGCTGGTAAAATGGTAATGTGATCCCGCTACAGGTATTAGGAAGCCCTTGGGATATTGAAAGTTCAATGCTCCTATTTGTTTACATAATCGGCATGAAATGTCAGTCGGAATGTCCGCTCTGCCAAACCCCAGTCTTTACCTTCAGAACGCACATCTGGTACTCATTTCCGTTAGAGGCTGAGTCGATATGAGGATCACATTGTCTTCAGAATGTTTAAAAATTCTGACCCCATTGAGAACCGATTTCACTATCTGCCGCCTTGCAGCATATTCCCTTAAATTAATTTTTGGCGTACTACTCCAGCTATAAAATCATTCAAAGACGTATTTGATAAAACACTAATAGAAATACTTTACTAATGGTATACTTTCAGCGTTATCTTATTAATTGTATAGGTTAGTACAATAATTTAATTTATTTTTCAAGTTTATTAGATAAGGGCTGACGTTGTTAAAGGATATTTGAAAAAAAAAATAGTATCAGAAGATGGAGTAAAATACTCAGGTTAGAGAGGAACGGCGTCGAAATCTGAGCGAGACTTTGATCCTGCAAGGATTGTATTACTAGTGAAAGGGATATCTGTTGTATCGTTCATTCTTTCATTATTATTTTAATATTAATTATTATATAATATACTGTTCGGATTAGGCGGGGTGGTGGGGCTTGTGAGTCCTAATGACTCCATGAGCTATACAGGCGGTAGTGTAAATACCAACAGGGCCTCCCATGCCTGGCAGGTCATGGAAGAAGGTCCAGACTAAAAGATATACCCATCGAAGAAGAAGGGGGGCTAGTAACTCACTTCCAAAATTTTAAATTACTCACAGAAACACTCACGAAGTAAGCCCGACTAATAACCTTTAGGACGACCACAACTACGATGGGAGGACGTCACCATACCCCGGACCTGTAGTGAATGAATACGCAACAAGCTGCCAGCTTTCATGCGTAGAGGAAGAAGAAGTAGAAGAATTAGGTGTAGCGCCTTTTCAATCTCCTAGATTCAGCTAATTTTCTCTGTTCAGCAATTATTTCTTTATTCCTTCTGGTACGTAGATCGGAATCATATGCGGTATTCTATCTGGGAGCAATCTGTCACATTATTATGGCAACTTTTCTGTATGCATCGAGTCTTGTAGTTATGTTTTGTTTGCTTTCCGTTATGGATCTCACATATATTTGACGATCAAATATCGAATATCCAGCTAGGGTCTCAGGAGAGCCCGTCGCCATGGCGTAGTGACTCGAAATGAAAATAAAAAAGTTTTATCATCTCTTATTCCTTGATCTGTAACGTTGTGTGTGTCCATATCCAGGATGTTATAACATTATATAACTACACTTATCCACCGCTGTGGTCTCAGAGTAGCGTAGCTGCCTCATCCGCAGCGGGCCCGGATTTAATCCCCGGTCGACAAGTTTCCTAGGTGATTGTTTTTTCTTCGCCTGTAAGACGTTTGTCAGAAGACCTTAACGTACAGACGGTCCCCTAACACCAGCATAATCATCATTATCATATTCGTTATGTTTTGCATGAGTGTGTGTGTGTGTGTGTGTGTGTGTGTGTGTGTGTGTGTGTGTGTGTGTGTGTGTGTGTGTGAATGGTGTGTTTCGTCTTCATGTTGTGTTGTCTCTGAACAGGCCTGAACATTGAGGTGATCGCCTCATTTGATGAGGCCTTCCATGCCCTTGTATGGACAAAAAAGTATGTGTATGATCTACAGTTAAAATCCCTGTCCCGACCGGTCGTCCCACTGTAAGGCGCAGGTAGCGTCAACATATAACTAACTCTAAGGTGATAGATTAAACTGAGTTAATGGAATAATAAACGAATTTGTTAATTACTTGATATTACGCTGCGGTTATTGTAAGTTAAGTCCACCGCTGTGGTCTCGAGGTAGCGTGCTACCTTGTCACGCAGCGGGCCCGGGTTCGATCCCCGGTCGGGGCAGTTTTTCTAGGTGAGATTTTTATTGGAGTTTTTTCTCACCTGTAAGACAAATGTGAAGAAAACTTTAAGGCCCAAACGGTCCCCGAAATCATATGGTCATCATTATCATCATCATCCTTATCATTATCATCATACTTCACCGGTGTGGAAAGCAACGGAAAGCTAACACACCTACAATTCCCTAGTAAAGCTGCAAGCATAGCATGAAAATGTTTATGATTGCAGTGAAGGACCTGACTTCGAGCAGAATTACTATGGATGGATTATATTTTAACGTAAAATACGTTTGTCCGGTTGAGTGGAAGAGATTACCAGGGCAAATAAATCTAATATATATAAGAATGAATGTTTGTTGGTTTGTTCGTACTTTGTGCGTGGTCATACCGTTGATCCGATTGTGATGGGGCTTTTTTCAAAATGTTCAGGTGATTCTCGGAATGAACATAGGCTATAAGAGAGTTGTAATACTCAACTCCTATCCACTTAATAAATCACACCTTGTAGATGGAAAACGTGAAAAAAAGTATCTCTTTGGATACTTCCCATGGCTTACGCTGCCCAAACCATACCAAAGACACAAAATTTATTGTACACAGAATTGAATATCTCAAAACGCTCTAACAAAAGTCCCCGACAGCATATGGTTCACGCTTACGGATAACTCACAATAACCTTTTTTGTCTTTCATTGAGACCAAGAAAGAATCTCAGACAAGTTCTCAGATTCCTGTGGCAGCATAGCAGCATATGGCGGGTATTCTTTTACGAACTATCTCACAATAACGAATATTTGTATTTGAGACTAATTTATGCCAATAAGATCGAGATTAGTATAATTCCCTCCCGGCACAACCTGGTAATCAGGCACGGGGAAACCAAAATAACGACGATATATATTTATAATTATTTTTTTATTTTATTTATTCAACTAATCATAAGAAGAACATTAATTTTTAACTATCATCTCATTTATGCAATGAAGATCGGGATGAATAGATTCCCTGATAACGCCGAGTAAACAGCAATGGGTATCTAAAAATAATTACGATATTAATTTTTCCTCTCACTTATTCATCTAAACATAAAATACATTAATTTTCGTATTTCAGCTCATTTATGTGAAGAAGATCGGGATAAGCAGATTCCCTGACAACGACGGATAATCAGACACGGGGCATCTAAATAAATATAAATTTATAATTATTTTTCCTTCTACTTATTATACTAAACATAAAAACGTATTAATTTTCATTTACTTAGGCGTAGCAGTGCTCGCCGGTTATTAGCTAGTAAATAAATAGATAAATACAGGTTTATCATAAGTAATGCCACGAGTGATTTCCAAATTATCGATAAATTCATGACTCACGATGTGAGGAGTGAATTTATCTAGAGAATTTGGAAATCAAGAGTGGCATTTGTTAGGACTATTTAACGAATAAAATTAAGCTGTTTACTCACAAATCATTATTTAACTATAGTTATTTTAAAATATTTATATATTTAATGTAAACGGCGATGTTTGAAAACAAATGAGAAGCGATAGGTACGCTTCATGTGCTTCTTTTGTTTATCACTGCAACCAGATAATACTATTTATTGCCAAAGGAACGCAATATTGTAAGAATGCTCTCTAGTGGAGAAAAAAATGAAACACATCAAACTGTATATTAATTCATTTCTGATGTCGTATGATGTAAATATGACAATTATATTTTTCTGGATTGTTACCTGGGAAAAAATACATTTAAGAAAGTGCAAACAGTGGTTTCTTTTTTTTTTTTGTGGTATAATAAATTGCTAAAAATGTTTTTATATAACTCCTGCAAGCGCTATATGTTGACATATATGCACTATATATACAATCTGGTAGCCGTATTTCTTATAGGCTCAGTCACTGCAAAATAATGGTCAGACCTGTTCAGAATAATAAAAAGGAGGAGCTTCCTTTAATATGGTAAATATAATACTGATAAATATTTCGTGAAACACGACTCTGATTGGTTGTAAAACAGAAATCATTGAAACGTGATTGGTCATTGATTCCCATTTGGGGCATGAGTTAAATAGTCCTCAAAAATAGCATTGATATTTTCCAACATTATCTGGCATGTTTGTTATTCTTGGTAATTTTCAAATGAATGAAATTGCATTGAATACCGGGAACCGTAGCCTAGCACTGTTTTACTAAACTCTAGACATGGGATGATCCTATTTCGTTATGTCACGCTTACAGTGTGATACCATTAAAGTGGTTAATGTTCATATTCATCAGTTAATTTACAAAATAATGTAAATGATTAATGTGACTATTTAATTCATGCCCCAAATGGTAGGCAATGATTAATCACGTTTCAATGAATTTTGTTTTACATCCAATGACAGTCATGTTTCACCTCGATATTTATCGATTTCTCCTTATCAGCTCCTAATTTTGTGATGAAGAAATCTCCTCCTTTTAATATTCTAAACAAGTCAGATCATTATTTTTATGCAACAAATACATTGAATATAGCAAATAATTATCAGATTCCGTGATTTTACTGAGTTGTTTACTAAAAAAATAATTAATAACCTATAACGTTGATTATAACATATAATTTGATGTGTTTAATTATATCTCCACTAGAATGATTCTTACAATATTGCGATCCTATTTGGCAATAAATAATAATATGATCAAGTTGCAGTGAATATACATAACCTCACATTTCTGATTTGTTTTTAAACATCACCGTTTTCAGTAATTATATAAATACTTTGAAATACCGGTAACTATATTTAAATAATGATTTTTGAGTAAACAACTTAATTTTATTTGTGTCCTAATAAATGTCACTCTTGATTTACAAATCCTCTAGTTAAGTTCATTCGTGACATTACTTAGATGAATAAAATAAATATCGTCAACTTGTGTCCAACTTAGGGTCGGGTCGAGGAATGAGATGAGATGAATCCCCTATATTTATAGAGGTCTGAACTACAAGGGTACCGGTCGACCATCCCTGACGCACCGTCGCAGGGGCGGATGAATGAGATTAAACGGATTAAGTCAGTTTAGAGAAATGGTGGAATCAAATTTGTGACATTGGAAAACAGGAGAAACTCCGAGAAAAACCTGCCCAACTTCTGTTTAGCCTACCACGTAACCCACATGGATCGAGACTTGATATCGGGACCCCAGCGGTGAGAGGCGAGCGTCTAACAGCTTGCGCCACGGAGCCGCCCCTAATGTGATAAAATGTACGTAATTACTTGTACAACTTAAAAAATGAAAGTCCTAACTCAAATGAGTATATATCTCCCAGTGAGAAAATTTTATCTTATTTAAAGCAGAATGATTTATTTTTTGGGGTTAATTTAAAAAAAAAGTTTGAAATGTTACACTGCGATATAATCGAGGTACGCAGACGGCCCGCGTTTTCCAGGTTGGACATGACTGATCACTGCCTTACAGCGTCTATTTATTTATTTGTTTACATATTTTATATTTTTAATGAAATTATGAAATGGCGAATATGATGTAATGAGTCCTGGTAATGAAATTAAAATCCAATATTTCCCTTGTACGACAATAAAACAAGGGGGGGGGGGAAATCATTCAAGTTTGGTATCACCATGGTTTGAACCCGGGACCTCATGAATGCGAACCTGGAACTCTACCGCTTCAACCAATTCGCTAGACACTTAATATTATATGTAATATTTTTGTGTAAATTATATTTATAGACAATTTTATATCTAACGTCATATCGCGGCTAAAATCTTTAGTCTATGCTATGTTGTGTTTGTGATGTGCTTTATAAGTTTACTGACGCAATTTTAATGATATTAAGTAATGAGGGATTGTGCTGAAATAGGTCCGGTATTGCAAATTCCATTCCACTGTTTGTACTGACGTCTGAGAAAAAAATAGGATAAAATTTCAGATTGGTTCAAACATAGATTTAAACCCGGGACATCCCGAATAGAAGCCCCAAAATTATCCCCTGAACAATCTCGCTCGGTGATATATTGTATAAAGTTAATGATAATTCATACCGGTACCCTTATGATTGACGTAAATGAAGTTGTACTGATGAGTTGTTTCATTATCTAAATATAAAAATCAATGTTTCTTTGTTTGTTTGTTCGTAATCTATGCGCGGCCATACCGTTGATCCGATTTTTATGGGAGTTTCTGCAAAATATTCAGGAGATTCCCGGGATGAACATAGGCTATAAGAGAGTTGTGATATTCAACCCTTTCACCCCTAAAAATCAATTTGTAGTGAAAAACGTGAAATTAAGTCCCTATTTTGACGCTTAAATGGCTTACGCTGCCTAAACCATAACAATTACACCAAATCAATATACACAGAATTGAATATCTCACAAAACTCTACAAAAAAAGTCCGCGATAGAATATGTTTAGGCTATCTTTTACGGATAACTCACAATAACCATTTTTGTCTTTCATTGATACCAAGAAAATCGGGATAAATAGATTCCCGGGCAAGCGTGCTCTGCCATACCGTTCATTCGATTGAGATGGGGCTTTTTGAAAAATATTCAGGAGATTCCGGGGATAAACATAGACTATAACCCCTTCATCCCTAAAAATCACCCTTTTTAGTAAAAAACGTTAAATAAAGTGACGCTTAAATGGCTTACGCTGCCTAAACCATAACAAGTACACCAAATTCATGTACACAGAATTTAATATTTCACAAAACTCTACAAAAACGTCCGCGACAGAATATGTTTATCTTTTACGGATAACTCACAATAACCATTTTTGTCTTTCATTGATGACAAGAAGATCGGGATAAGCAGATTCCCGGGCAAGTATAACAGCGCACGGCTGACGGCAAAAACACATTAACATTTATTTAGGAGTAGCAGCGCACGCCGAGTAATAATTGGTGTTTAATAAATGAATGTTAGAACGTGCCTGTACCGTAGGTATTCAACGCTACATAAATAACCCAAATAAGCTCAGAATGAACTGGCCTGTAGGTAATATTTCTTTATAAGGACTATTTCAAGACAATCTTCATATATAAAAATTCAATGATAATAAAATTCATATCAAATTCCGTTGAGGTGAATGGTCATGAGATAAAAACTTAAAATATGTACCTTTTTTGGAGGTGCCGTCGTCCTCAACTGTGTAGCAGATACGCACCCTGCTGATGAAGGAAGTTAACTTCCGAAAGGCCTCCAGATAATATTTTAAATATAATATTTTAATATAGTTGAGGACGGCGGCACCTGCCAAAATCGTACATATTTTAAGTTTTTATCTCATATATTTATTATATAAAACTTTCCTCATTAGAGGATTGCCTTAAGGACAAAGTGATACAGAAAATTAATTTTTGTAATTGATGAAATACATTTTGTAAACACATTTAAAAAATTCAACTTGTAGGCCTAATTGAAGTATACATACCATAAAGTAATTTTGTAAATATGGTTTCTTAAAATTGAAATTGATCCTCTAATGGCAGCGATGGCAATTCTAGAAAGATACACCCTGTCCAAATCTAAGGAATTCCAAAATTTGGCTAAGAATCCTGGTATAGTACCTCTTGCCCCGATCATCAATCCTGTGACAGTTATACTATCTAGTTGGTATTTATCATAAGTAATGCCACGAGTGATTTCCAAATTATCGATAAATCAACGACTCACGAAGTGAGGAGTGAATTTATGTAGAGAATTTGGAAATCAAGAGTGGCATTTCTTAGGACTATTTAACGAATAAAATAAAGTTGTATACTCACAAATCATTATTTAACTGTAGTTTTTTTTAATATTTATATATTTAATGTAAACGGCGATGTTTGAAAACAAATGAGAAACGATTGGTACGCTTCATTCGCTTCTTTTCTTCGATCACTGCAACCAGATCATAATATTATTTATTGCCAAAAGATCGCAATGTTGTACGAATGCACCCTAGTGGAGAAATTTATAACCAACGTTATAGGGATTAATTAATTTGTGATGTCCTATGATGTAAATATGTCAATTATATTTTTCTGCGTCATTTCCTGGAAAATAATTCGTTTAAGAAAGTGCAAACTGTGGTTTCTTTTTTTTTATGGTATAATCAATTATTATAAATGTTTTTATATTATCTCTCGTATGTCAACATTCATGCACTATATATACAATCTGGTAGCCGTATTTCTTAGAGGGTCAGTCACTGCAAAATAATGCTATGATCTATTCAGAATGTTAAAAAGGAGGTGCTTTCTTTATTATGATAAATTTTAGTTGGTAAATTTTAGGCGAAACACGACTGTGATTGGTTGTAAATAAAAAATCATTGAAATGTGATTGTCATTGACTCCCATTTGGGGCATGAGTTAAATAGTCTTTGTAATAGTCAACTGTTGCTTCACTTACTATTCTTACACCAAACAGGATCAAATAATCCTATAGGATTAAATAGAAATATTGATAAAATTCCCTTCCACCCTTACTTCTCTATTAAAGATACTTTTGGATTCCTAATTCTAATTATAACGCTAGCAATCTTAGCTTATATATGGCTTTTCAGATTGCATATGTTTGTGATTTATAGACTTCTAAACAGATCTTCATGAAAATTTGTACATACACGTTTTCTGTTATTGCGAGTGTTTAGCCGCTAACTGTTATGCTCTAAAACTGTAGGGCGTATGAGTTCACCTGTAACAAAAATTTAAAACTATTTAAACGGTCAGCAATTTTCTAGATTCACAACGAAACTCAGTATGCGGTATTAAAATATATCGAGGTAGGTATTGTCCAAACCTCAGTGACATCTGACCATTGTAAGTGAGGGTTTACCTGAGATTTGAAATCAAAACAATTTTTAGCAACTGTCATATTTGGTTCGTCGCAATGTGTAACCTACAATCTAATTAACCTCTAATTTTCCTTTTACTTATTCAACTAAAAATATTTAATTCATCTTGGCGTAGCAGCGCACGCCAAATATTAGCTATTATACGAATAAAAACTTATTTAAAATAATGTTAACAAAACATTAATCAGAGCATAAACTCACAGTTATGAATGTGAAGTCCGTTATTCGGAATACTTAAAACTAATTAAGGGTATTACTATTTTCCTCTCCTTATTCTTCTTCATATTCTCCGTCGTAGGTTAACCTCTCACTTTATTGGTCACCTATCCGTCTCTCCTTGGTCCAATTTTTTCCTAAGCACTTTATTCTCAAAAAAGTTTATTGTTTTTTTTTCCCCCCACTTCTTTTAAAGTAATTGACCAAAAATAATTTGCAACAATATTTTCATTTTAAATATTTTGATAAAAATAAATCTTCTTCTTCTTTTCCTTCTTCTTCTTCTTCACTTCACGGGCTAGGCAAAATGCCTGTTCCGTCTCACAGTTGTTCTGTCCATCTTTTCAGTGGCCTTCCTACATTTCTTGAAGCTCTTGGCTTGAACTTAAATGCTGCTTCTGGTAATTTGTTATGTTCATTCTTTGTACATGTCTAGACAATTTTTCTTTATATTCTTTGATTTTATAATTTAATGGATATATATATTTAAATAAAAATAAATATTGTTGGAAATTACCCGAAGAAGTACAAAGTTGGACTGTGTGCAGTATAGTTGTATGTGCAAGTTACGATATCAGGTAATCAGGTGTAGACACGCGTGTTGCGTGTTGTTTGAATAAGATTATTCAAATTATATACGTGTAACCTAACAGGCATAGGGACGCGGAAACACACGGAGAACATGTTGAAAAATTCAGCATGTAATGAGTACATGCAATAATAATTATAATATGCAAAAATACTTAAACAGTGCATTATCTTCCACAGACTCAACATAGCACCAATTGGAATAAAGTTAGTTCAATGATGACGGTTAATTCTTATTAACCAATTAATTAATTCACTCGCTGATTCTGTCGAATCCATAGATTCACGACCGAGTGGACATAAGCTCTCCATACATCCTTCTCCTGAGATTTTTTTCTAATCATCCCCTTATACTCTATTTATCTTCAAATTATTTTTGTTCTACCAACTGGGCGTTTTCCTTCTGGCTTTCCTAAAAGAAGCTTCCATGCCTCTCATTCGTTCCCCATTCCTGCCATGTGTACTGCCTATCACAGTTTATGAGACTTAACTGTTCTTATTATATCTGGTTTCCTATATATAATCGCAATATACGAGACTTGCCTGTTCATATATCTCTTTTCCTATAAATAGAATGTAGTTCACTATTATATAATCTTCTCTTGGTCAAAAATATTTCCTAAAACTTTATACTAAAATACTCGAACCCATCATAATTAATTCCATTAATTAAGCCATATGAGGCTTGTTTTTGTACAATTATTTTAACATTGTTCAGCCGTATTGGCCTATCAAATTTTGTTCTCTTTCATCCTTTGGATATGTTGTTTCCAATTACACTGAGCAACAAAAAATAAACTTTTTTTTTCTCAGAAAGTGAAATATGTGATTCTTATAGTATTTTTTTTTTTTTCATGAATTCAAATATGATATCGGGTTTTCTCCATCACGCAAGGTTTCCGAGAGACAGGAATTTATAATTTCAAACACTTTAATAATTTCTACATTCGTAACTACACAATATTCGAACATTCGGACTCACCTAGAAAGTAAGAAATGACGATTTTCTGCTATATTTCTCCTGTGGAGCATCCCTCTTGATGGTCCAACAATAATCGGCCAGCATATTAGGATTCCATTTGCCTTGATATCTCTTTTCCATAGCTGAAATCTCCTGAGTTAGCTCATTTGGTTTAATTGTACAATGGACAAATGAACGAAAAAAGGTTATAAAAAATAATTGTTTAAATCCATTAATTGAAATTGAATTAAAAAAACTGTGGGTGATGAAGAAATTCCGAATACATGTTTCAAAACACGATAAAAACCTGCATTAAGTACAACTATCGGTACTCATGAGACAAAAATCATGTTGACCAGTGTTATTCCTATATTGTTTTATTAACTAACTACGCAACAGGTCACAGCCAGTAATCCAAGTAATTTTAGCTTGTTTTCATATGTAAATATAAACCTTATACTTGTGTCCGGGGTAATATCAGGCCGAGGGATGAAATGCGATGAAGCACTCCTGTTATTGAAGGTCTGTTATAAACTGCTAGCTGACCAGGCCAGTCGTACCAACACAGGGCAGATGAAATTAAACGGAGCTAAATGATGATATGGTAATGGTAAAATTAAGTTTTGAGTAGGGGACAACGGGAGAAACTTCGAAGAAAACCTGTCCTAGCTGCGATTCGTCCATCTCAAACGTCATATGGAGTGGCTTATATCCGAACTCGAGTTACAGGGGTGGAAGACGAATGCATAACGAATTGCGCCACGAATTGTTTTAATATAAATTCCCTAATCAATCTTTATAAATGAGTAATACGAAGAATGGCATATTTTCAGTGTAGGTGTACTACGTAGTAATATAGAAATCTGTTTTATCAATAAGTGACGCTTTAGTTCGTAGTTACTAAGCAACAAACCTAATACTTTATATTTAATATGTTTGTTAAATAGTATTCCCTGAGAGTAGTTAATAATAATAATAATAATAATAATAATAATAATAATAATAATAATAATAATAATAATAATAATAATTAATCGATCCGATTGAGGGTCTTTTTCACTTTTCAGCGGTTGCCCTTTTACCAGCCGGCTGCTGGCCCTTCACATCCACATGTGTCAATCACAGAGGTAGATGATCAACATCCAGTGTAGGGGTGACATGTGGTTAGCATGTCGAGTCCCCCAGCCGTTATAGCTGGTTCCTCAACCTGGAGCCGCTACTTATTGTAGCTACCCAATTGCCTCACGATGCTGGGTGGGCACCGGTCCCATACTGGCCGAAATACCATGAGAAAATTTCTTCCCCCATGGAGACTCGAACCAGCGCAAGTCCCGTAGCTCTGCGCCAAGGCTTCCTACCTTAACCGCTCGGCTACGGCGCGGGACAATAATTAATAATAATAATAATAATAATAATAATAATAATAATAATAATAAATAATAATAATAACAAGAATTAACCGTTATCTCAGTCAAAAAATTAATAAATTAAGTTGACGTTTTAATCTCCTTTTGTAAGATCATTTCCAAGACATGGTTGTTTATAATACATAGTTACCATCACGAAGACAATTTTTTTACAAATTTTAATGAACAAATTTAAAATTCCACTTTATGAATGATTAAAAATATTTAAAATATGGTTCCTTGTTAAACGTTTTTAATCAATCATAAATTGGAATTTTAAATTTGTTCATTTAAATTTGTAAAAAAAAATATGTCTTGGTGATGGTAACTATGTTTTATAAACAATCATGTGTTGTAAATGAATTCACACAAGGAGATTGAAACGCCGACTTAATAAATTAATTTTTTGACTCAGGTGATTAATTCTTTAATTTATATTCTGACGAAATACAGAACACGCTATCGAAACATAAAATATATGTTCAACAAAACGTAAAATACACTTTAATGATGATTTCGTAGAAATATATAAATAAACTTCATTTACTTTTCTGGAATTATAATAATAGTTGCATCTTGGGCAGCTTTTAAAATGTTTCCTGATTACCGTGAAAATCACCTTCTCCGCTCATTTTTTACTTTAAATTCACATAAGAAACTAGCACCCAAAATTGCAGAATATAACAATACTGTTTATTGATTTATCGTGTTTTCCTCCCCTCCAAAGCCCACATTTTTAAACATGTTTTCAAAATAAATTCCATTAAATATACTAAATACACAACATACACTAAAATATTCTGTACGTGGATAAAATATTGTAGACAACACGTTGCAAAATTAGGTTTAGTAACTCGCTGCTCCCTTCAATCGTGTTCTAACTTGAGCATCTCGTTACTTTATCTCTGCTTTTATAACTAGTCGTCTAAGGGTCAGTTTCACCAACAGAGGTAACTGTATTACGCCAGTTTAAGCTATGCATTTTAAACGGGGAAAACTGGCGTAATACAGTTACCTCTGTTGGTGAAACCGACCCTAAATAACTATTTTCTAACTAAGCTCTTTAACAACTGAGAACAATAGCGTTGCAATCAAAGCCGGGTATAAAACTGCCAAGAAATTTTGCCCAGAAACCTTTTATTTCCGGTTAGAGGTTATTTTACGTACCGTAAATCCACGGCAATAAACCTATAGATTTGCTTACTTTATGAAACAAGCCACTAATGCCCTTAAAAATCCATCCATGGACACCGACAGGATGCAAACCCTCAAACTTCGGAATTGAGTATAACTGCCAGGAGGCTCATATATAAAATTTGTTTCGTTTGACCCAATTTCTGAACAGCGCGCACTGTTTGAAATCATAAATCACAATCTGTCATGCTTACTCTGTCAAATACTTTTTCACAAATTAGTCACAGTTGCATAAAAACACGTAAATTCATTCAACGTTACCTACGGTCGCCTGCTCACATTCTCTATGGTAAATGGACAGGAGTATACCATATTTTTATTTGAACTTTGTTTATTATTAATTTATAGACTTTTAAGCTCTATATACAGAGTGGAAGTAATATAAGTGCGCGGATTTTATATCAAGAATTCCATGTACTAAATCTTCTTTATATATAAAAATTAGTTAATACACGGCGTGCGCAGCTACGCCTAAGTAAATGAAAATGAATGTGCTTTTATGTTTAGTTGAATAAGTAGAAGGAAAATAATTATAAATTAATATATTTTAGATACTCCGTGCTGATTACCCGGCGTTGCCCGGGAATTTACTTATCTCGATCTTCTTGACATAAATGAGCTGAGATACGAAAATTAATGTATTTTAGATTTTTTTTAGATTTATTTATTTAGCCTGGTGGAGTTATGTTTAGTTAAGTAAGTATGAGGAACAATTTATATCGTAATTATTTTTAGATACCCCGTGCTGTTTACCCGGCGTTGTCCGGGAATCTATTCATCCCGATCTTCTTGGCAGAAATGAGTTGAAAGACAAAAATTAATGTAGGCCCACTTCTTATGATGAGTTGTATAAGTAAAATGCAAAATTGTTATAAATGTATATCGTAATTATTTAAAAATTCCCCGTGCTGATTACCCGGTTGTTGCCCGGGAATCTACTTATCTTGATGTTCTTGGCATAAATGAGCTAAAAGACAAAATTCGTTCTTGTGATTTATCCGAAAAAGAATACCCCTATGTGCTGCTATGCTTGCACAAGAATCTACTTAGGCCTACTTGTCTCGATCTTATTGGCATCAATGAAAGACAAAAATGGTTATTGTGAGTTATCCGTAGGAGATAAACATATGCTGCCACGGACGTTTTTGTAGAGCTTTTTGAGATATTTAATTCTGTGTACATCAATTTTGTGTATATATTATGGTTTGGGCAGCGTAAGCCATTTAAGCGTCCAAAGAGCTACTTTTTTTTCACGTTTTCCACTACAAAGGGCAATGTTTAAGGGCGTAGGAGTTGAGTATCACGTATCTCTTAGAGCTTATGTTCATCCCGGGAATCTCCTGAACATTGCAAAAAACCCCATCACAATCGGATCAACAGTATGGCCGCGCATAAAGTAGAAAGAAACATTAATTAGATGAGTGTGGGTCTGTCTGTTCTTTATGAACTCAAAAATCACTTAACCGATTTCAATGGGGTTTTCACCATAATTTAGAGAATATTTCTGGGACAATTAACGAATACAACATATTACCGTACGTACTATATGGCCGGAGCTAAAATAAGCATCGGTGCACTAAAAAAGTAGTTTTTTGTACGCTTACGCTGCCTACACCATACAAGTAGCCTACGTCAAATTAATGTACGCAGAATTGAATATCTCAAAAAAATTACAAAAAAGTCCGCGACAGCATATGTCTATCTTTCACGGATAACTCACAATAACAATTTCTGTCTTTCAGCTCATTTATGCAAAGAAGATCGGGATAAATATATTCCGGACAACGTCGGGTAATGAGCACAGGTTATTTAAAAATAATTACGTTACGATATAAATGTATTATTATTTTTCTTTTCGCTTATTCAACTAAGCATAATAAAATGCCTAATTTATTTACGGGTAGCAGCACTTGTATGTATATATTTGCATTAAAAGATTTTCGTTTTCTTTTTTCTCGAAAAAAATAAGTTTATTAGTTCGTTATTTTTGGATGATTATTGGCCCGATTTTCACTGAGAACATGTAAACCTTCAGTTCAAACCCCATTTCTAATGATGAATTTCGCTTTTTTTTGTACCTTTTCCATATGATTTCAACCGAGTACCGAGTTTTGTTGCGAAAATCAGAAAATTGCGGCAGCTAGAGATTTTTTTAAATGTATAGAGTTAGAAATCACGGGTTCAAATCCCGGTTTAGGCGTACCTTTTTTTTTCTTTTCATGTAATATTTGGCTTTCATTGTTAAATGTCAAAATTTAAGTATAACAACGAAATAAAACAGCGTTACTGCTACGTATAAAGAAAATATTCTCATTAAAAATGCTTTCTTGTTAAAGAAGTCGTAAGTTGTCACAGCGAGCAATGTTCCCCTGTCTCATATGATAGATAATTGTATACAAGGAAAGGAAATTGATGTATGCACTTAATGCCTGGGCAGCAAAGAAGGTATCGCACTAACGTATAGAGTTAGAGGTCCTGGGTTTAAATCTCGGTCCAGACGTTAATTTGTATATATATATATATATATATATATATGTGTATATATATATATGTATATATATATATATATATATATATATATATATTTATATATTTATTTATTTTGTCATGGTGATTTTCGTAGTCATTTAAGTAGGATTCATGAATATTTGTAAAAACTGTTTAAAATGTGTTTATAAAAACAATCTCAATAGTTATATTACTTCGTAATTTGCTCAAAGTCGTTTCACACTAAGAATCACATTTACGTTATTAATGATGGCTAATGAGTTTAATTTATATATCTCTTTTAATTTGGTTTTTTGTGACTAATTACTCACTTGACTTGAATATAATGATGGCATTATTAATATATTTTTATAAGTAATTTACATTAGAAATATAGATATATAGATCATTGGTTTATTAATGTCTTTGACATTGTCCGATTCCTAATAGCTAATTTTGTCGGTCTCCAGCTTGTAGATTCCAGGAGATTTTAGGTCTTCCTCTGCTTCGTCTTCCCTCAGATTTCCATTCCAAAACACATTTTGGTAGCCGATCCTCTTCCATTTTCTGGACATGTTGCTGAGTTTTTAATCTAAAATACTGTCTTCAATCTACATTTTCTCCCTTATAACTGAGTTTCTATTTTTTTCTCTTCTTGAAATTATTTCTGCCCTGGCATAAAATCCATTTTCGTTGCCAAAAGATGCCTATTTATTTTTGTTGTTAATGGCCAAATTTCTGCTCCATAAGTAGTGATGATTTTAACAATTGTATGATATATATATTAAATTTATTTTTATTACTTACATTTTTATCCCACGATATTCCATTGAGGCAAGCAATTGCAAATTTTCCTTTATTATTTCTATTCCCTCTTCATAACTCCCATTTTTTATGTATTCTAATTCCTAAATGTGTGATCTCACTACAAGATTTTATTGTTTCAGCCAGTCTCCAAAATTAAAAAAGTATTGTTACCAAAATTGTTATTGACTAAATTGCCTGCCTTGCACGGGGGACTGCCGGCCACCCTAGCTGATGAATTGTTCAGTTTCTACTAACCAGGGAGTTCCCGGTGCTAACAGTAATTTCATGTTTAACGATATTGTATATCTAATTGGACGTCTCTATAATTCAAATCTCTAGTTCGCGTCTCGGTCACTCCATCTGTAGTTCGTGTTGAATCAATTGTGAGACATGCCAGGGTTTTCTCGGGGATTCTCCTATTTTCCCATACAAAAAACTTGATTTTATCACTTTTTCATATTCACAACATCCGTTTCATCCCATTTAATTCTATGTCCCTTCAGTGTCAGAGTGCGTCATGCCTGTATAATTATATTTATATCACACAAACCTTCAGTACTGGAGGTTACATATAATCTCAATACCGTATTTCTAAAATGCATTGAAATTCACAACTGAGGTCATGTAGTAATTTGTTTTAAATATTAAAATAAGTAATCAATTGAATTGGCGTTTACTTGATGAAAATCCATAACTTATTTAATTAAATAAAAATAAAACTTAAAAGTTTTATGTGATTTTCATATTTATTAAAATATAAATTAGTTACAGCTGTTTCGGTACTTCTTCAAACATGATAACAAATTAATGAATTTTGTTATTATAGTTCAACTTAGAAACACATTTTGCTTTCATAGATTTTGAAAAAGCATTCGACACAGTCAAGAGATCAAAACTCTTAAATATATTGGAAGACAGAAATATACCATATTTACTTCTGCAGAACATACAAAATATTTACAAAGACAACACCATAAAGATTAAATTAAATAACATATTTTCTGAAGAAAGAATTATAAATCGTGGTGTGAGACAAGGCTGCCCCCTTTCCCCAACACTGTTTGCAATTTATATCAATGAATTAATATGTTGCTGGAACAAGACATATAAATTTGGAATAAGAATATCAGAAAATAGAAAATTAAACACCCTATTGTTTGCAGATGACCAAATAATAATAGCAAATTCAGAAGATAATCTACAAAAAGGTCTGTATGAACTTAACAAAATTACAGAAGAATATGGTTTGAAGATATCTACAAAAAAACAAAAATTATGGCATTTCAAGGTGTAGATCCTGTCAGAAGTAAAATTGTACTGGACAATAAAATTTTGGAGCAGGTGAATAATTTTACATATCTAGGATGCTATATCTCATATGAAGAAGAAAAGGATGTAAATGCAAAAATATATAATTTTTTAAGAATTTTAGGGTTTATCTTCAAGCCACGGGGGCACGCCGTAGCGTAGTGGTTAAGGCACTGAGCTACAAGCCGGAGAGTCGAGGGTTCAAGTACCGTTGGGGTCAGGATTTTTAAACTGACCCAAATCCTCTGGCGGCACCATGGCCCTGGGGTCGACTCAGCCTCTAACGGAAATGAGTACCAGACGCTTGTTCTGGGGTAAAGGCGGCCGTCACGCAGGGCTGACAACCCGGCTGACATAAAGTGCCGATTGTCTAGAAAAAGTGGGAGCCTTAACCTCCTACTACCCCAAGGGCCTCCGGGTCTGTTGTGGGATCACTTTATCGTCAAGCCACAGTTAGTCCAAAAGCATTCAAGACTGAAAGTGTATAAAACACTGGCTCTTCCAACTCTTTTGTATGGTAGCGAAGTATGGACGTTGAAACAGAAGGATATACAGAGACTTAGATCTGCTGAAATGAGATACCTTCGGAGGACTGCAGGATACACACTACTAGATCACAAAAAAAATGAAGACATCTTAGAAGAATTACACATGGAACCTTTAGAAAACAAAATTTCTGATTATAAGTCAAGATGGATGCAACATATTCATCGAATGGAAGATCACAGAATACCCAAACAAATGTTAAGATATCAACCTGCAGGAAGAAGAAGACCAGGACGTCCACTCAAAAGACTTGGATGGTGTTTCTCTTGAGACTGAAACAGGTCAACAAATGGCCTAAATTCGTGAATGTACTATGATGATGATGATGTTATTATAGTACATAACAAGTGTAACTCTGCAACAATTTTTATATATATAACAATCTCTATTATAAATTTAAAAGAGGCGATTCATTCAAATCTAGTTGGGAATTTAACAGCTTATAATCATTTCAAATTTATTTATCTCTACAACTTCTAAAAGATCCAACTTCTTTCCTTTGTCACAAACATGTGAAATTTTAAAATTTGAATCAAAACAATGATCGTATTGGAGTAGGTGGTTAGCATACTTTGAATTATCTAAATTTCTGTTATATGCTCTCATATGTTCTTTTATACGAGAAATAAGAGGTATATAAATTCAAGTGTGGCACATGCGACAATGTCTATATAGGACAAACTGGCAGACCTTTATTTCTCGTATAAAAGAACATATGAGAGCATATAACAGAAATTTAGGTAATTCAAAGTATGCTAACCGCCTACTCCAATATGGTCATTGTTTTGATTCAAATTTTAAAATTTCACATTTGTGACAAAGGAAAGAAGTTGAACCTTTTAGAAGTTGTAGAGCTAAATATATTGAAAAGAGGTAATAAGCTGTTACATTCCCAACTAGATTTGAATGAATCACCTCTTTCAAATGTATAATAGAGGTTGTTATATATAAAAAATTGTTGCATAGTTACAGTTGTTATGTACTATACTAACTAACAAAATTCATTAATTTATCATATTTGAAGAAGGTACAAAGTACCGAAACAGCTGTAACTAATTTATATTTTAATAAATATGAAAATCACATAAAACTTTTAAGTTTATTTCTATTTAATTGAATAAATTAAAATAAGAACCAGATGTATCATTTTGTCCTCAATTAAAGTGAATTTCTGTTTAAAAAACTTCGTCAATTAGTTAAAACCATGTAGGCCCTTCAGAACGTGTTCCATCATCGGCATGGAAAGCATCGGGTATTTATTTTAATATTAAAAAATGTTAGTGGAGCAAAAATATTACAAAAAATAGAAAATTAAGAATATATCAAACCATAGATCAGAGCGTTTTAAAATATGGTGCTGAACTTTGGCAAATTCCTACCAGTGAAATGAAAATAATTTTAAGTACAGAAATGGATGTTTGAAGATCAGCTGGAAAATCTAGAATCGATAGAATACGGAATAAAGAAATAAGGGAAATTATGGGTGTGCAAGAGGAGCCGGAATTCATAGACATTATAGAAATGAAAAGATTACAGTGGTATGGCCATGTCAAAAGAATGCCAGAGCAAAGATTGTCTGAACTTATTATGGAATGAATACGAATGGAAAGGAGGAAGAAAGAAAGACGAAAGAAAACCTGGATAGAAGGTGTGCAAGCGGCTATGATTTTCAGAGGATTGGAGGAAGATCAATGGATGGACAGAGAGGAATGGCGTTTGGTTTCCGGAAGACGGCGACAGCTCTCATCATACCGGATGATGATAATGATAAAAAAGTACATATCTCATCCCTTGGCCGGACGTAAGGATACAGGAAGTCTATTTAACCGTTTCACTAAGTTATTAACTCTCTTGCTTATGGAAGACTAAGTTCAATGTCGCATTTCTAAGATCTCCACTTGTTCCCTTTTTTAAGAGCTGAATCCAGTTGATAACTCCTGTATGCACATCTCTAAGACCCAATTAAATATCATCTTCTGAAGAAGTAATTCTCTTCATGTGATTTCTCAACGTGATGGTAACATTTTGAAGATGGATTTGTGTCCCAAAAAGGATTATTGGTTTAGGTTCGGTTTAATTTTGGGTAGAGCCGGATTCTCTTGTCAGGGTCAGGTTCTCTTGTTGGTACACTGGATAGAAAAATCACAAAAAAAAATCTTATAGAAATAATTGCAAATTTATTCACTTCTTAAGTTCCCAGCAGATTAAGTAAATGTAGGTGGTATTATTTTTCACCGTCAATTAAAAATAAATTCTTTTCTTTTCTTAAATCAATTATTATTCTTGTATTAAATATTATATATTACCAGGAGAGCCCTTATTGCTTCTATCTTTGATGAAAATTGTATGCAGAATGAATAGTGTTATTCTCTTATAATTTTAAAGAGCATTATTATATCACATGATGTAAAGTGTTTTTATTACTGTTATATTTGAAGGCTTTATAATTTTGACAACAATGACTTTAAACAATTTTTAAAAGCATTGTTTACAAAAACAGTTATGTAGTAAAATATCTTTAATTATTCCTCAGACATTTTTATTCAACAATAACTAACAATGAATTATTTTGATGTTTTTATTTATTTATGTTATATTTAAATATTAAAAGAATTTTAAAATACAAAATTATTAACTATAACTTTCATATTTATTAGGGGCCTATAATATTAAAATGCTGCTATACTTCTCATCTATACCTACAGTATGTCAATTTGTTATTCATACACTTAGAGTTTATAAGTGAAATACCACAATTTTAATTCTCAGAATATTGCAATTATATTTTGCCATTAACTAAACATTTTTAGGTACACTTCTTTACATAATATATACAAATCAACAAATTCTATAAACATTTAACGTATAATATATTAAACAACTTTAAAAGTTGTAAATTTTATAGTCACTTTTCTATTCATACAGTCAGAATGGGGGGGGGGGAAAGAAAAAATGAACTGTCCTTAATACTTTGTAGGGTAACCTTTAGCTTTAATAACAGCTTGACATCTGCGCTGCGTGGATCTAACAAGCCTATCACATATCTGAGGACTGATTTTGCTCCATTCTTCAGTAACCACCTTCTTCAATTCTTCTTTGGAAGAAGGATTTCTGCTGTGGACCCTAGGTTTCAAAAAGTCCATAAATGTTCTATAGGGTTTAAGTCAGCAGATTGAGGAGGGGTTTTCAATTGCTTTCGCACGTTCCATATCAACCAAGTCTTATTTAAGTCCGCCGTATGTTTGGGGTCGTTATCTTGTTGGAACATGTACGTAGGGAGCATATCCAATTTTGCTGCACTTTGTTTAACATTCTTACGAAGAATGTCGTTATACACAAATTTGTCCATAACATTGTCAATGAACTGTATATTGCAACCCCTTTTGCCGACATACACCCCCACAACATTATAGACTCACCCCCATGTTTTACTGTAGGTGTTGTATTGGTCACATCATTATCCGCATTGGTTTTTCTCCAGACTCTATGAACGCCATCTGAAAAGAACAGGTTGATTTTAGTCTCGTCAGACCAGAGAACATTATTCCAAAATGCCTGCTCCTTATTTACATGTTCTTTTGAAAACTGTAGTCTTACAACACGGTTCTTCTTACTTACATACGGCCTTTTTCTAGTCATTCTTCCATGATAGCCATTTCTGCGTAACACCTTCCGAACTGTCTCAGTTCATACCTTTTTACCAGTAGAAACTTCTAGGGTAGACCGCAATTTTGGAGCACTAATTCTGGGGTTGAATTTCACTTTTCTCACAATGGTTCTCTCCTCCTTTTCACCTAATATCTTTTGTTTAGGTTTTCTCGGAACATTCTCTACTGAATGTTGAGTGATTCCGGGTTATGTGGCCGTGGTCCATAGTTGGTGTTGATACCAGACGTTTCGCCCTCAACTGCGGAGGGCATCTTCAGTGGCGAGTGCTTCTATGCGTGTTTCCTGGTCGGAAGATCTACTTAGAATGAACGCTGTGGACGTTGTATTAGTGGGGGGTGCAGGGTGAGTGGGCGTGGCTCTTTCTGATTGGCTAATAGTCGTCTCCTTGTTGTCACTGGTGTTAATGCATTTATTTTCTAGTGCATGAAAGAAATTAAGAAGAAATTACGCGTATCCGAAGCTCAACCTCCAAGACTCTATGGTCTTCCAAAAATACACAAAAACAACATTCCACTCCGGCCAATTGTCAGTGCCATCGGTTCCCCGACCTACTTACTGGCAAAGCATCTTACAGGACTTCTGAAACCACTCCTTGGAAAAACGGACAGCTACATCAGAGACTCGACACATTTCATTGAGAGACTACGGAATATAAACGTAACATCTCAAGATATACTGGTTAGCTTCGATGTGGTTTCCCTTTTCACCATGGTGCCGGTAAATGAGACCATGGACTACATTAGACAGATTTTCACAGAAGAAATATCCAATTTATTCAGGCATGTACTAACTACTACTTACTTCCAATGGAACAACAGCTACTATGAACAGACCGACGGAGTAGCCATGGGCAGTCCTCTAAGCCCAGTAGTAGCGAATTTTTTCATGGAGAAATTCGAAGAAGAAGCACTAAAAACAGCTCCCAAGTCTCCAGAACATTGGTTTCGCTATGTTGATGACACATTCGTAGTATGGAGACATGGCAGTGAAGAATTGGAACGTTTCCTTCAACACCTTAACAGCAGACACAACAAAATACAGTTCACAATGGAAAAAGAAGATAATGGAAGACTTCCTTTCCTGGATGTTCAAATAATAAGGACTGGCAATGGGGAAATTCAACATACAGTTTACAGAAAACCTACACACACAGACCGATATCTGCAGAAAGACTCTAACCACCATCCAAGACAAAAGCGAGGTGTCATTAAGACACTGTTCGACAGAGCGACTAAGTTATGCCAACCACAACACCTTAAACAAGAACAACACCATCTGTTCAATTGTTTCCAGAAAAATGGCTACACATCCAAGGAAATAAGACAAACCATACATCCACGAAGACAGCACGTCAGAATGGATAAGACACCCTCAACCAGCATAGCCTACTTACCATATGTACAAAGAGTCACAGATCGTATCGGAAACTCCTACAAAAATACAACATAAAAACAGTTTACAGACCTACAAGAAAAATAGAAGACTGCCTTCGCTCAGCTAAGGATCCTCGGCCACCTCTCTCCACTTGCGGCGTATATCGACTTCCTTGTTCGTGTGGTAAATCATATATAGGGACCACGAAAAGAAGTATAGCCACCCGTTTATCAGAACATAAAAGAAACTGCAGACAAGGAGAAATGGATAAATCAGCTGTAGCAGAACATGCCATTACGAATGGACATCAGATTCTATTCGACGATACACAAGTTTTAGCCACAACTTCCTACTATTTCCCTAGATTATACCGAGAGGCTATAGAAATACACAAGCATAAGGGAAATGTTAACAGAAAAGAAGAAGGTATCAAACTGTCTAAGGCCTGGTTTCATGCACTAGAAAATAAATGCATTAACACCAGTGACAACAAGGAGACGACTATTAGCCAATCAGCAAGAGCCACGCCCACTCACCCTGCACCCCCCACTAATACAACGTCCACAGCGTTCATTCTAAGTAGATCTTCCGACCAGGAAACACGCATAGAAGCACTCGCCACTGAAGATGCCCTCCGCAGTTGAGGGCGAAACGTCTGGTATCAACACCAACTATGGACCACGGCCACATAACCCGGAATCACTCAACATTACGATTACCGGCCGTGAAAGCCTGCATTCAACTATTCTCTACTGAACCTTTATACTTGAATTTATTTAGTATATACTGTACTGTTGCATAACATTTGCCTATCAGTCGCCCTATTTTTCTCAAAGAATATCCCTTAAGGGCAAAGATTTACAAATGTATTCTTGAGATCAGAGCTGAGCTCTTAAATTTTACCCATTTTGGAGGCGACTGACTGCCAGTGTACACAACCAGCACAGTAGGCCGATGTAAACAAATGCACAACTTAGAGTATTCATGTTGCATTAATGTTTAAGCAAGTTAGACAAGCAAATACACTGCAGTGTTTTCTTTAGTGTATGAATAGCAAGTTGGCTTGTATTTGGGTGTAATAAAGATTATTTATTTTGATAAAATTATGTTTATTTTATAATTAAGTTTTGAACTACATACTTAGATACAACTTAGTGTTTCCTTCAAACCACGATAAATATTTTTGCTTTACTTTTAAAAACTTTCTGAAAATTGGATTTTTATTAATAAAAATGCCTTGTATAAATACCAAATTGACATACTGTATGCCTTCCTGATTATCTCTTCCACAAGGGTTTCCAGAAGAAAAAAAAAGAAAGCATTTCCATTGCCACCCATTGCAACTATTAGAGCTGCTCATCTCATTCACCAACACTAACAATATTAGAAGGAACGATATAGGTCTCCTCTTTGCGAAATTTCCTCCACTTTGATGCCTTATCGGACCGAATATTCGCCTTAGGTTTCTATTTTCGATACTAATAAAAAAATTAAAAAATAAGGAGTTGGCAGGTGCCGTCGTCCTCAACTATCTTAAAATAATGTATTTAAAATATTATCGTTCGAAAGTTAATTTCCATCATAAGCAGGATGAGTATCTGCTACTGGTAGCAACTAACGACACATCAAGACCATCAACGTCTTATATACAACAACTAGTAGCACATACTCATCCTGATGATGATGGAAGTTAACTTCCGATAGGCCTCCAAATAATGTTTTAAATATATTAATTTAACTCTAGAACCACAACGTGGGGTCACGGGTGACCCAGGCGAATACTAATTTCATTCTGCACATGAAATGCTAAAGCAAACAAAGCTGTCGTTTCTAGCACTTTCGGTGCTTGATCAGTTCTTAGAAGTAGTAGTTGTGTTATTTTGCTCTCTTATTTATAATCAGATTTATAGGCTTTTGGGTCACGTATGACCCCACTTTGAGGTTTGTGTGTAGTATTTTATAATATTAGCTTTTGTAAGAGAGTGATCTGTAGGGAAAATTAAACAGTTGTGGGAGAGATTAAATGCCAATTGGCTGGGGAAAAAGCTGCATGTATGTTGGATGCAGATAAACGTGTAGTAGTGGGGAATTTTCAGATCTTGAAGAAGTAGTGAGTGAGGATGAGAATGGTACCTGAAGCAGAGGAGGATATGGAGACGGATTTGATGCAGATTCAGATGGAGACTTTGAGGATATATTAAAAACTAATATGGAACTTATGTATGGCAAAAATGAAAGTAAATGGTTCACTAAACCTTTTCATGCTAAGACAAGCAGGAAGCTTAAGAAAATATGGTGATTCAATTTCCTGGGTCCAAAGCCGTAGCTAGAAAAAAAAAATTACTTTTATTCTTCCCTGATTCTAGTGTGGAAAAAAATTTAAACAAATGAAGAAATAGAGAGAGAAAAACTCACTTGAAGTCTGATCAGCGTTGCCTAATACTAACTAAGAAAACTGAAACAAAATGCCTTGAAGGTTTTTTTTTATTTAGCTGGTCCTCTTCTATAATGGAATGAAGGGAGGAGTTGTTCAGTTTGATTAGCTTTCTCATTCAAAGACTGTAGCTAGGAAAACTAGAAGATGGCCCTTATGAATTTTCTATTGGATGTTGAATGCAGTAGCAATAAATGTAATATTTAGATGCAATTATTTATACACGTACACAGAATGTTAATCAAGCGCTCTAAGTATCTGAAAAAATAATGCCCTAGGACTATGTGAATAACATGTGAGGATCGAAATGGTGAATAGAAACTTCTAAGGCAACTAAGGAGCAACATTCAATAAATATTCGGTTGTGAAGTGGAGCAAACTCAAATTACGGCACCAGCTGGACGATGTGCTTTTTGTCCTCGAACCAAGGACCTGAAGGTGTAGCATGTTGCTATTTCTGCTCAAAACGTCTAAGTGCAGGACACAGGAATAGAGTTTGTGAAGATTGAAGCAGTAAGACATGAATTACATGAAGTACAAAAATGAGTAATACCAAAAGTGATTGTTAATAACAGAAATGAGTGGAAAATAATGTTTGATATTAACATTTTTATTTTTCATTCTATGACTTAATGGGCATACCTAGGAACAATAATCACAAATAGGAATGAGATGCACAAAGAAATTAAACATAGGCTCAATTCTGGAAATGCGTGCTATTATGCATTGCAGAGACTCTTGATGTCCCAACTCTTTTCAAAAACGTTAAACTGAAAACATATAAAACTATTATTCTACCAGTTATATTATATGGGTGCGAAACATGGACTCTTACTTTAAGGGAGGAAAGGAGATTAAAAGTATTTGAGAATAAAGTACTTAGGAAAATTTTTGGACCAAAGAGAGATGAAGGGACAGGTGAATGGAGAAGACTACTTAACAATGAACTACATGGTCTTTATAGGAAGCCAGATATAATAAGAACAGTTAAGTCTCGTAGACTGCGATGGGCAGGACATGTTGCACGTATGGGGAATGAAAGACTTGCATGGAAGCTTCTTGTAGGAAAGCCAGAGGGAAGACGCCCAGTTGGTAGACCAAGAATGAGGTGGGAGAATAACATTAACTATGATTTGAGGGAAGTAGATTATACAGGGAATGATTGGAAAGCATTAGCTCAGGATAGGGATGTATGGAAAGCGTATGTCCGTGCGGCCATGAACCTACGGGTTCCATAGTGCCAGTGAGTAAGTAAGTAAGTAAGTATGTATGACTTAATGGGCTAATACATGTGTTATTTCTTCATTGCCACACAAATAATGTGAAGAATTAAGCAACAAAATGTAAACAAATTGAAAGTGTTTAATATCGAAACAAAGGAAAAAAACAAATTATTAATTAAAGTGCTCTATAAGTCATATCGTTCGACTTTGCAAATAATTTTTCAGTTTTTCAAGCTTATTATATACAGATATAAGTTATTTGTTTATGTTAAGTTAAATAACAATAATTCATTGTCTAAAATATTTGTTTAATAAAGGGTCACGGGTGACCCCTTATTGTGGTTCTCGCTCCAAGATGTGCACGTTGTGGTTCTAGGGTCAATAAAGTTGAGGACGGCACCTGCCAACAGGTATATTTTTTAAAATGTTTATCTTATTCTATATTCCAGAACTTTTAGTTTGTTTTTAACCTGTACTGTAAATTACTACTGGCAAGATTTTACAAATTTATTTTAATCCTTAGGTTGTTAGACACTCGTTGAACTGAAATGTAACATGAATTTTATGTCTAGATGTGTACGATTTTGTACGCAACCAATCATCCTACATATTTGAGTGATTTCATATTTTCATAAAAATGATTTCCTATAGTTGCCTTGTCGGTAGTGTTTCTGTCACGTTCGCAGCGGGTTAGGATTCGATTCCGGGCTGTATAAGTTTCAGGGTAATTTTTTCTGGGGTTTTCCTCACTTCTAAGACAATTTTCAGGAATTAAAATATTCCATAATTTTATATTTTAATTTTGAATAATACCTCAACGGAACACATCATGAATCTTATAAAAGTTCATTTTCAGGAAACTTTAAGGTCCAAATAGTCCACGGACATCATCTGGTCATTGTTATCATATTTGCCATATTTAGCATGAATGTGTGAAGTCATCTTAATGTTGTGCTATCTCAGAGGTGACCCTGGATTGAGATGAGCCCCCCATGTCCTTGTGTGGAGAAATGTATGTGTGTGATCAGAAGATCCCTCTTCCGACAGGTCGTGCCACAGTAAGGTTCGGGCGACAAAGGGGATGTAAAAGTTACTACAAGGTGAGGGATTAAACGACGATGAGTAGAAATAAGTTTTGCTTCACGCACTATTATCTAGCGGCTGTAGCTCGTTATTTAGAGCGTAAGGGCTACTTCTTACTCTACATTACATCCCCTAGTATAGATCTGAAAGAAAACGCTGACTCGGTTGTTTACATTAGTATTGAGATAGTTCCTGTCGCGTGCTACACGCGATAATTTTGCGGTCAGTCATAAGTTTACTTTAAGATTTTTAAAATACATTACGAAACTCCGTTGAGGTCATTTTGTTAAAATTTTAAGAAATATAAGACAGTGCCTGAGATCCCAGTCGTCCTCAATAATCGGCAGTAAAGTTTTATAGGAGGCCTTTCGAAAACTTAAGTTTCATCTTCTGCTTTCAGTTTGGTACTGACTGTTGCTGGTAATGAATTTGTACAAAGGATTCACATTACTGGGTATGTTATCATTTAACAGGTGTTTATTTGTGGTTTCCTTAATAATTCCAAACGCGTGTTAAATGAGAACATGCCCAGTGATGTGAACCCTCTGTACTAAAATCATTATCAGCAACAATCAGTACCAAACTGAAAGCAGAAGATGAAACTTAAGCTTTCGAAAGGCCTCCTACAAAACTACTGCTGATTATTGAGGACGACTGAGATCTCAGGAACTGTTTTATATTTCTTAAAATTTTAAGTTTACCTTAACTTACAACTTTAAGTACAAATTCACATTTTAAATGCTTCTTCGTAATAACAGATGAGTTAATATTTTTAAGTTAGTAGTACCAATTCACCTCTTTTTTCCCAAGAACAACAATGATGTCACCGATCCGCAAGTTTAGAATGCGCGGGGTATACCCTATCGTAATCAGCTATATTTCAATCACGGCATATATCAATGTTAATAGTTTTTCTGTATTTACATTTGAATCAAAGGAGACGGTTAAAAAAAAAGACTTGGCATTTGTTTCTACCTAAATAATATCTTTTCCCTCTTATATTCATTTCCGTTTCATTGAATAAATGGATAGATGAAAACTATAAATAAGAATGAAAGGATAGTTACGCTTATCACAATAATAAATCGTATAGTCAGACCATGTATTAACTAAAAGTAACCATTTTTTACGAAACAAAAGAAAGCGGTTGCTCACAAGTAGAAAATGACAGAAGAAGTCAAAGGTCAAACTGTTTTGTATAACAATCAGGTCTTTCTGCTAAATTAGACAATCGGAAAGGACAATTCATCAAAAGACAAACTCAAAAAGGATAAATATTAAAAACTTGATGTGCATTAGAAGATTAAAAATGACGTAACACATGTGCGTCCCCCGGGACCTCGTGCGTTGCCTAGCAATAGAAAATCACAACACTACATCTTCTTGCTGCATGTCTAGTCCGCAACTACTCTGTCCACTACAGTTTTAGTTACATACATATTTTTAATACTTACTCATCTTTCTGTGCCTAAAGTTTTATTTTCCTTCTCCGCTCGTCTCTATACATTCACTCCATGCCTTCCAGTCCTCATTCCAGTTCTTATTTCTTGCATCCACGAGTTTCGAGGTCTTCCTTTCCTTCCTCTTCCAGGTGATCACCATTCAAATGTTTTTCTGAATAAACTTTATTCTTGCATTCGTCGTATAGGCCCATACCAATTTAATGGCTTGTATCTTATATAATATACTATTGAATATCTAATATTCATTTTTTTTCTCGTAAGACAGTATTTCTTGTTTTTTTTATTTTGAACATCTTGCTGCTCTTCTTACGAAATTCAATTCCATCGAGATAAGTTTTTATTCTAAATTTCTGTTGAATTTACAAACTTCATCTCCATATGTGACTATTGAATTATATATTTGTAACTTATTTTTTCTGGTTATATGTCTGTTCCATAAGACTCCATTCATCATTGCTGTTATTGCTCGACCTTTATTTATTCTGTTCTTAATATAACTTTCTTGTTTATCCTCTTTATGTAATTTTTTTCTCCCAGATACTCAAATTCATCACATCCTCTAGTATACCCCTTTTGATCTTCTAATATTAGATCTTCGGTTTCTGCTCCACATCTCATATAATTTTTTTTTCTAAATTTATTTTTAAACTCCTCTACAATAAAATTAAATAATTCTTATGGATTCTTGATTTCTCATATAATTAACCCATTAACAATTAGGCCTGAAAGAGACAAACTGCATTGCAAGTCTTAAATGCTGTTTATGTCATTATCGTTAATGTGGCGATTTTTTAAATTTTGAAATATTAACGATATAATTTAACGACCTGTGGAGCAGAAACACGGACTATAAATGCCGAATTAAAGTAAAAATTGCAATCTACAGAAATGTTTTTTTAAGAACTGCACGATACTCTAAATTAGACAGGGTCAGAAACAATATTATCCAAGAAAAAATTAACTTTAACGAAACAATTATATAATTTGTGGGAAATAAACAATTACAATGGTTGGACACGTGAAGAAGATGGATGAAGGTAGATTGTCAGTTAGGAGTTTAGAGTGGATTCCAAATCGGATGAAAAGAGAAGGGAGACCAATAAGACATTGATAGAGGAAATTATGAATATGATGAAGGTCAGGGGTCTGCAGGATGGTGACTGAAAGAAGAGAGATGAATGGAGGAAGAGAATCGAAACTTAATATTGGGCACAGGAAGATGTTACATACGTTAAAAATCCGTTAAATAAATTTTATATCTTTGTCAGAAACATCTTTAGATGGATTTTTCATTTAGAATTGCTTTTTTTTTTTTTTTTTTTTTTTTTTTTTTTTTTGTGAATCTGTGCTCTCAAATTCTCATGACATCAGATCGATTTGATCATCTTTCTTGATCGAAACAATATGTCTGGTGTGTGTGTGTGTTTCAATGTCTTTCATTACACTTTTCGAGCTTCGGGTTCCGCACTAGGCCGATAGATGGTGTTACTGTGGTATATTTTCAGTTTACTTACCGCTTCGGCAGACCACGTTGTGTAGATAATGTGAAGTAGTATTGTGTACAAAGAGGAGTGTAGGATGAGTTATTTATAAGTGTTTTATAGCGTGTAGTGCGAGGGAAGATGGTGAAGAGAAGAGAGAATATGATTCTGTGAAGATATTTGGAATTAAATTCAGGAATCAGGTGCACAATTTAGGGTTTTAAAATTATACATTAACACTCCTCCTAGCACCGAAATTGAAAATTTCACAATTAAAATTTCAAACCCGCCGAGAATCGTACCTAGTATCCACTAGTCTAGAGGATTGCAAACGTTCCAATATTTAAGATATAATAACGGCGTTTGAATTTCGGAGGTGACGGCGAGATTAGTGGTCCCGCATTTGGTAGAAATAGATTCATGAGTCGTCGCGACTCACGAGTCGAAAGACCCGCGCAGATCATCGATGTGTCTTGACTTCCGTTCCAGAGATTTCTGTAAGCATCTACTTCCGCTGTCGGGAAAGATCGATGGCAGAAGGTTCCATACTGGAATGGGCTCGATTAGACGCCGAGAAATGGCCGTCCCCGGTCTGTATAAACGATTGCCAGGGATGGGAGCGATCAGGTATGAAGTGACAGCGATACTATGACTGTGGCAAATGGACTCGTCAGAGACTGTAAATAATTTTATAATAGATAAAGTTTAAAACAAGACTAACTATTACAGCAATTTGTGAGTAGAATGTCATAAAGAAGAATTAAATAAAGTTATTGTGGAATTTTTCGGCATCATCTGTGTTGTTTTATTACAAAAAACGACATAAAAACTGGTTCCCGGTAGCACGCGACAATAGGCTTATTTTACTGTATATTCGGGTTATGTTAGTGAATATTATGATAAACTGATTTATTTTAAATTCATGTTTTAAAATTTCTCCATCCTTTTTCAAAACAGCAAAACCCTTCTTTTCGGTAAGCTATTATTAACTTATCTTAATGCCTATGTTTCACAGAACTGCTAATGCAACTGACTTGAAAATATATATTCTTTTCCAATGTTGTAATACGAATATTCATTTGCCGTAGGTGAGAGGGTAATATTCGGATGGGTCTTAGGGAACTGGATATCGCAAATATGAACTGAATCCAGTTGAATGACAGTAGGGACCATTGGTGAATCTTAAAAAATGCGGCTTTAAACCTACGAGTTCCATAAGCAACAGACTTAATATTGAGTGATTTGAGTGATACGCTTACACAATGTATTGTTGTTATAATTTCTTGTTTAAATTAATATGTCATAACGAGCGAGTTGGCTCAAGTGGTTAGCGCTTCAGCCTCGTGTTACCCTGATGTTGATTGAAGTGCTTTATCTGTCGCCAATCAAATGCTGGAATGAAATTTCACTACCACGATCCATTTCATAGTTACATTAAATAAATAAATAAATAAATAAATAAATAAATATATGCAGTAGACCTTATATGTTGTGTCTGTTAAAGGGTGTTAGGTCGAAAATTTACTAAAATGGGTTATCTTGCGAGCATGGTTGAAAAATAAAATCACATTTTTCATAAAGTCGCCATTTTAGACTTAACGCCTTTTATCCAACAATATATATATATATATATATATATATTTTTACAGTGTTCTGCCCTAGGGTAGGTCTTTCGCTCCGATAATAAAATTTTGATGCTATGCAGCTTTACTAAGTATTTATAGGTGTGGTAGCTTCCCGTTGCTTTGCACTCCGAGGGATGATAATGATAATGGCAATGATGTTGATGATGATGGCCTGCTATTGTTAGGGGACCTTTTGGGCCTCAAAGCTACCTGACATTTGTCTTACAGGTGAGGAAAAAAATTCACCCACAAAGTTTGTTCCGACCGGGAATCGAACCCGGGCCCGCTGCGTGACAAGGCAACACACTACCTCAAGACCACAAGCGGTCCAACGTATATATATATATATATATATATATATATAATATATATAAGATAAGAAAAATAAATGCCTCGACGGGATTTGAACCCGGACTCTGAGATAAGAAAAATAAATGCCTGGACGGGATTTGAACCCGGACCTCTGAGTTGATATCTCAGTGCGCTACCACTTACGCTGCCAGGCGAATCCAGAACAAACATTTATTTTTCTTATACATATTCTCTATTATTACCAGATGTAGCGGGAACTCGGTCTCCACTGCCACCTGGTAGCTACTATAACAAGTAAGCAAATTAAAGAGAATATTTTTACTTTATAGCAGTGACGCTTTTTCGATGTTATAATTAAACCTTTTTGACATTAAGCAATGCAAGCTTAATATGACAAGATAAGAAAAAATATATATATATGGTATGAAAAGAAAAATGAATGCTTGAGTCGGGATTTGAACCCGAGTTTAGAGACTCAAGCATTCATTTTTATTTTCATATATTTGCCTTCATTGCCAAATGTCAAAAATATGGTTATAACACACACACACCACACACACACACACACACACACACACACATATATATATATATATATATATATATATAACTGAATAAGTGTTGCAGACTTCTAGGGGTAATAGAGGGCACTTAGTAGATAAAATTTTAATAAGGAACGCATATCCGGAAACGTACCACTTCGATGTAAAATAGATTTGAAGATCGAACACGATGGACTGATATCGTTTGTCTTGTTGTTGTTGTTTTTTTTTTTCAGAATAAGTATTACAGATTTCTAAGGTGGTTCCACGTGGCGACCCTATTGTTCGTTGCACAAAGTGTACTGCGACGTATGTTTTCATACACACGCCACATAAGACCTGGTGTGTGTGCTTAATAATTTCTGCTGCCGCCAGAATTCGTTCAATTAGATCTTCCTCCGACTCGACAGGTGTAGTACATCTCTTAGAAGTCTGTAATAGTTATTCTGAAACACAAGACACACGATATCAGCCCATTGTGTTTCGATCTTCAAACTTATTTTACATCGAAATTGTACATTTCCGGACATGGATTCCTTATCAAAGCTTTATCTACTAAATTCCCTCTACAACCTCAAGAAGTCTGTAATGCTTATTCTGTAACACTCTGTATATTGGCAGAATAAGCAGAAACTTTAATACAAGATATAAGGAACACCTAAAAGATTTTATGTACTCGGGTGAAAAATCAAGCTATGCCAAACATCTCATTAACACCGGTCACCAAATGAACATAATTCACAGAGAAAACATTCCGGCAAAGATAAATAAATATGAAGACTTTAAAATTATAAAAGAAATAAACAACACCTTGCTTCTTAATGAGAACGTACCCCAGTCAAACAACCCATTGTACGAGATCATCAAAAACAAGTCAGTTGCTGCTACAGACACTTGAAGTCTACATCGTCGTAAACAACAACATCGAGTAGCAGAAGCTCATCCTGCTGATGATGGAAGTTAACTTCCGAAAGGCCTCCAGTTAATATTTTGTACACATCATTTTAACAAAGTTGAGGACGACATGTGCATTTTAATTTTTAACTTTTATCTTATGGCTATTCACCTCAACGGAATTTGATAAGAATTTTATTACTATTGACCCTGTATAAGTGACAGTTTTGTTTTTAAATGTCACATGATAAGAGGTTGCGATAAACAGGAAAAAAAACATTTTGTTAAAATATTAGAATCGATAATATTTTGTTTACAGCTTTCAGCTGTCAAATGTAATGTAGATCTACGTGTATCGCCTTCATATTTAATAAAATTGACGACCGATGTTTTTCTAAACGTTAACTGCTGAGTTGCTAAAATGCTGAGAGTATTGAGTTTTCAATAAAACAAACTTATCTAATGCGTAGCTTGGAACCCTAGATCGTAAACATAATGGGGCACAAAATTAGGAAAAAATATTAATACTTTTATAGTCTACTTAGAGAAAGACAAAAAAATGAATAACTCAGTATAATATTTCCTCTGCTTTGTTCGGAAATTTGATTGATATAAGGGTAACCGTGATGCCAAATTTTGTTTAGAGTTCCTGATGAAAGTGAATGCCTATATTTTTTATAATAATATTAATGTTGCTTTTAAATACAGTATTACATGTGTCACTTAACGGGGTTCAGATCCCTTATAGAGAGACAGTGAAAAGTCTAGGAGTATTTATGCATAAACATTTAACAGTAATATAATGTACGGTTAAAAACTATAATATAGTTAACTTGTAGGTCCGTCTCCTCAACTTAAGTTCTTTTAAAACTCTGTAGGCCTTTCGGGACTAGTCCCATCATCAGCAGAATGCATTAGGTCCATCTGCTGATGATGGGACTAGTCCCGAAAGGCCTACAGAGTTTTAAAAAAAACTTAAGTTGAGGAGACGGACCTACAAGGTAACTATATTATAGTTTTTAACCGTACATTATATTACTGTGAACTAATATCTCAACGGAAAATCACCATGAATTTTACTAGTATCGATAAACATTAATTTGGAATAAAGAAATAAATAACATTTGCAAAACTATCTTCTCAATAATACACTCATGAAATCGTATAAGAAATTGTTTACCGTTTGCTCTAGGAAAATGTTAGTAGAAAACACTTGTAATGTCCCATTTTGATTATTGTGATACTCTTTTTACTGACCTAAATACTGTTCTTACCCAAAGACTTCGACGTATTCATAATTCTTGCATACGTTTTATTTGTGGTATACGTAGATTTGATCACGTTACACCATCCCTGGAACAATTGTCATGGCTTCGTCTACAAGATCGTAGAACCATCCATTCCCTATGCCTTCTCTATAACATATTACACACATCGTTACCTGATTATTTATCACACCGCTTCACTAGAATATCTGATACACATAAATTAGATACCCGATCCCTTGAGCGCAGTGTCCTTTATATCCCTCCTCATCATACTACCTATTATTCGAAATCGTTTACAATTTCTCTTGCTAGAACATGGAATTCCCTTCCACCCTATGTCAGAGACTGCCAAACTTTATCATCTTTCAGAAACAAATTGAAAATAAAATTACTAACAGAAACAACTCACTAATATTACTTTTTAAAAATTAATAATGTGTTTTTTTCATTAATTAATTAAGATAGATTTAAGATTTGTTAATATATTTACCTAATGCCTTGTATAATAAGCGATGGATTAATTCATTATAGTTTATTACTTTCTTTTTATTTTTTCTTTCTTTTCTTTTTATATATAGTAGATTCGAGCTGTTATTCCTTTCTGTATTCATTCTATCATTAATTTAATTTTAATCGTATTGTATTATTAGACATTATTTTCATTATTATTCAGTTTGACAGATAATTAATTGTTTAGTATGATTATTATTGTAATTTTTTGTATTTATATGTAACATATGTTTGTCCTGGTGAGTGGAAGAGAAGGCCACATGGCCTTAACTCCACCAAGCTAAATAAATCTATTCTATTCTAATCTTTCTACAAATAGCCTACACATGCTAGTAGTAATTGATAATCTCAAGAATGATCATGATAATAATAATAATAATAATAATAATAATAATAATAATTAATAATAATATAATAATAATAATAATTACAAACATAATGCGGTGCTGAAAGAAATTAAACAAACACTCAATTCCGGAAACGCATCCTATTATGTATTACAGGAAACCTTGTCATTCCAACTTTTCTAAAAATGAAAAGACTAAATAAAAACTTTAGACTAATATAAAACTGTTATTCTTCAAGTTATATTATAGGGATGCGAATATGAACTCTTACTTTAATGGAGCAAAAAATATTAAGAGTACCGGTATTTGAGATAAAATCCTTAGGAAAAATATTGGACCAAAGAGAGACGAACAGACAGGTGAAGGTAGAAGACTTACATAACAGTTTCTTTATTAGAAACCAGAGTAAATTCTCGTAGACTGCGATGGACAGGACATGTGGAATGAATGGGGAAAGAAAGAGGGCGATTAGATGTCTTGAAGGAAAACCAGAAGGAAAGACCCTGTGGGTAGGGCAAAATGAGGTGAGAGTACAATATTAACCGTGTTTTGAGGGAGATAAATTATAGAGAAAATGAATGGAAAACAATAGCTCAGATAAGGATGCATGTTCGCGTGGTCATGCATCTTCAGGTTCGACAGCGTCAGTGAGTGAGTGTGTTATACTACTACTACTACTACTATACTACTACTACTACTACTACTACTATATTAATAATAATAATAATAATAATAATAATAATAATAATAATAATAATAATAATAATAATAGATAGCGTATGATAGTTTACCCAGAATGTTGCTCTGGAAAGCCCTAGAAGAGGCGAAGATAAATAACAAAACAATTAGTATTATAAGATCGTTATACTCTGAGAACAAATGCTAAATTAATGTGGGAAACTGACTTTCAGAAAAATTCCAAACATTAAAAGGTCTATACAAGGATGTTGCCTACCACCACCAACGTTGTTCAAAATATATATTGATAATTATACGAAGAATTGATCAAGACACTGCAAATATAGGGAATTCAAATAGAATAAAATTATTTCCTCCACCATTTACTATTCGCAGATGATCAGGTGGTGATTTCTCAGGATCCAGATGATGCATCTTTCATGTTAAGGAAATTAGAGATATAATACAAAAAATGGGGACTACAGATAAATTATAATAAAACAGAATATCTTTCATTGGATACAACAGATGAGTTAAACTGTAATTCTGGAATACGTAATGTTAATATTTTTAAATATTTAGGATCTATTTTAGATAAAAATGAGAATTCAACTACAGAAATTGAAAGAAGAATAACTGATAGAAGAAGAATCATTGGTATGTTGAACTCAGTGCTTTGGAATATAAATATAATATACAGAACGAAGAAAACTATATTTCAAGTTCTGTTATAAAGCATTTTATTATATGAGTCCGAAACCTGGACAGTAAGTAGAAAACAAGCCAACAAGCTGTTAGCAGTATAAATGGATTTATGGAGGCGATCGACAAGAATTTCAAGAAGGGATACAGTTAGAAACAGCACAATAAGGGAAATTATGCAAGTTGAAAAAAAAATATTAGGAAAAATAGAATAAAAACGTTTGAAATGGTATGGACACCTCATAAGAATGGAAGAAGAGAGAATACCAAAGAAGATCCTTAATTAGAAAGCTAATGGAAGACGTGGAAGTGGCAGGCCTAGAGGACGATGGATAGATGGAGTGAAGAGCAGTATGGAAGCTGGAGATTTGAGGAATAAGATGCTTTAGACAGAAACCTCTAGCGACAAATCACTTTGGGTTGAAGGAGAAACACTGTATTGCGTAGTATTTCTAAATAAATAATAATAATAATAATAATAATAAATAATAATAATAATAATCTTCAACTTAAAGATTAGGCTGTAAGCCTGTGCCGAATCCAAGCTTATCCCTCCATCTAGTCATGGCGCGTCCAACGGAACGTTTACATATTGGAATATATTGTAAAGCCTGTTTCGATAGAGATAAATTTCCATTCTATTTATATGTTGAAGCCATTTTAATATTTTGTGTCTCGATTTATATGATCTCTTAAAGTGTTCTTGCTTTCCTTTATAAGAAACGAATTTTTGCAGTTTCTATCTTCCTTTTTCCAAATTTATTTAATGTCCAGTTTTCACTTCCGTGTGTTAGCAGTGGGACTGCCAAGACCTTATAAAATCTCATCATTGCCTATTTCCTGGTTTTATTAAGCAAGGTTCTTTGAAATGTGTCACACATATGCTGGAATTTTGATAATTTATTATCTAGATCTTTCTTTTTTCATATGATAATGGGCATTCTAAATAATTCAAACATCTTACTTCATCTAATAATAATATAATAATAATAATAATAATAATAATAATAATAATAATAATAATAATAATAATAATAATAATGATAATGACAATGATGATAATAATAATAGCAATAATATTAAAATGATATAATAATACATTAAAACTAATATATAAAAATGAATGTTTGTTTGTTGGTTTTTTGTTCGTACTTTATGCGCGGCCATACCATTGATCCGATTGTGATGGGGCTTTTTGCAAAATGTTCAGGAGATTCCCGGGATGAACATAGGCTATAAGAGATAAGTGATACTCAACTCCTACACCCTTAAAAATCGCCCTTTAGAGTGCCTAAAACCATAACAAATACAAAATATTAATGTAAACAGAATTGAATGTCTCAAAAAGCTCTACAAACGTCCACGACAGCATATGTTTGTCTCTTACGGATAACTCACAATAACCATTTTTGTCTTTCATTGATGCCAAGAAGATCGAGACAAGTACGTAGATTCCTGTGCAAGCATAGCAGCACATGGCAGGCATTCTTTTGCGGATAACACACAATAACGAATTTTGTCTTTTAGCTCATTTAGAAGATTGAGATAAGTAGATTCCCGGTCAACACCGGGTAATCAACACGGGGAATCTTAAAATAATTACGATATACCTTTATCATTATTTTACATTTTACTTATTCAACTAATTCAACTAATCATAAGAAGTACATTAATTTTCGTCTTTCTGCTCATTTATGCCAAGAAGATCGGAATGAGTAGATTCCAGGACAACGCCGGGTAAACAGCACGGGGTATCTAAAAATAATTACGATATACATTTTACCTGTACTTATTTAACTGAACATAAAATACATTAATTTTCGTATTTTAGCTCATTTATGTCAAGAAGATCGGGATAGTAGATTCCCTGATAACGCCGGGTAATCAGCACGAGATATCTAAAAAAATATAAATTTGTATATATTTTTTTCCTTTCACTTATTCAACTAAACATAAAATCACATTAATTTTTATTTATTTAGTCGTAGCAGCGCACGCCGGGTATTAGCTAGTAAAAACATAATTTTTAATTCCATGGCGCGACAGGCCTGGAAGGCCCTTAGCCTACCAGTCGGCTGCAGGCCTCACATCCACATGTGTCAATCACAGAGGTACATGATCATCTAGCCAGAGTAGGGGTGAAATGTGGCCAGCATGTCGAGTCCCCCAGCTGTTATAGCTGGTTTTCTCAAAGAGAAATAAAATAGTAATACCTCCTGTGGCTGACTAATTCTAAAATTCTAAATTGTTTGTGTTATCGGCTAGCAGAAGACTGTACAGGGAGTTACGTAGCTAATGTGACGCGATTCTAGATCTTATTTCAGTTTTCTTAAACGATTTCGCTAATTATCATATACTCATTTCTTCTCATGATATTAAGTCAGCATTTTATACTCTTTACCGAAATAAAATTCTAGGGTAGCCTATATCCAATGATTAAATCCGGGATCCCTGGGATTCTAGTCAGACAGACTGATAATTAAAATGCAATTTAGAATTATAATATGAAATGATACACCTTTTAGGTCCGTCTCCTCAAATGTTGAAACATGAAGTTACTGTAGGTCTTTCGGTACTAGTCCCATCATCAGTAGAAAGTACGTCTGAAACCACTGACTTGGACCGTAAGACTGGATGGTCCGTAATAAGTTTAAAGAGTGGATTTGAATTACTGGGTATGGCCTCGTTTAAAAACAGGTAATTGTTGGTCTGTTTAAATACACTGAGCGACAAAAAAGAAACTTTTTTTTTTGTCTCAGAAAGAGAAATATGAGATTCTGATAGCATTTTTTCTCATGAATTCAAATATGATATCTGTTTTTCTCCATCGCGCAAGGTTTCTGAGAGAGAGGAATTTATAATTTCAAACACTTTAATATTTTCTACATTCGTACCTACACAATTTTCGAACATTCGGACTCACCTAGAAAGTAAGAAATGACGATATTCTGCTATATTTTGCCTGTGGAACATCCCTCTTGATGGTCCAACAATAATCGGCCAGCATATTATGATTCTATTTATCTTGATATCTCTTTTCCATAGCTAAAACCATTTGAGTTAGCTCATTTGGTTTTATTTTATAATGGACAAATGGACAAAAAACGTTTATTAAAAATAATCATTTAAATCCATTAATTGAAATTGAAATAAAAAACTGTGAGTGATGGAGAATTCCGAATACATATTTGAAAACAGATTAAAAACTGCATTATGTACAACAATTGGTATTCATGAGACAAAAAATCATGTTGACCAGTGATATTTCCAATTCCTCCAGTGTGTTGATTTTATTTGGATTATTATCTTTGTGCATAATAGTAAGTATATTATTAATATCCAGCATGCTGTGTCCTGCCTGAATTGCATGTTTTGATTTACGTTTTGCATAAATGAAATCTTTGAAATGTTCTTTGTATCTTATGTTAAAACTTCTCCTGGTTCTTCGGATATACATTTGTTTAGTGGATTTGCATGTTAGTTTATATTCACCTTTGTTATTGATTTGTTATTCACAAAGATAATAATCCAACTAGAATCAACGCACTGAAAGAATAGGAAATATTTAAACACACCAACAGTGATCTGCTATTAAACAAGAACACACCCAGTAATTAAAAACCACTCTTTAAAGTTATAACGGTCCAGCTAGTCTTACAGTCGAAATCAGTGGAGTGCAGACGTACTTTCTGCTGATGATGGGACTAGTCTCGAAAGGCCTACAGTAACTTAATGTTTCAACGTTTGAGGAGACCGACCTAAAAGGTATATAATTTTATATTATAATTCTAAACTGTGAATAACACCTCAACGGATTTTATAATGAATCTTAATAATGATGAATTAAAATACAGACTCGGTGAATAATATAATAATAATAATAATAAAATAATAATGATAATAATAATAATAACAGTAACAATAATTTCCCTTTTACGGAGTTGGACGAAAAACCTACGGGTTCGATAGTGCCTGTGAGTAAGTTAGGAGTGAAGGTGTACCTGGAATTCAAAATTTCAAAAAATGTTTTATCCTTGCAACAAAACTGAATACAAACTATTCAGTTAATAAAATACAATGGAACTTGCTGAGAAATTTTAGTTTACGCACTTACTGGATAACAGACTTTTTGTTTTATTTTTCATTCGTCCCGATCCATCCTTCCATGTTGTGTAGTCCCCTTTTAATAATTCTTATTGTTAACTTTAGGATTCATGAATGGCGAGGTCATCGTATCTTTTTTCTCCCAGGTAAAACCTATTGCAACACCCTTGTAGGTAACCTTCCTTCTTGAATTCTACTTATGTACTCATATCAGTTTAATTGAAAATATCTGACATATCCCAATCCGAATTATTAATAGTTTTTTTCTTGTATTGGATAAAGCTCATTCACTATCTTCCCGCCATATCTTTAACACACGATCGAGACAAAATTTTAACTCTAGCTGTTCCTCTACATTTCGTGAGGCATTTGGGTAGCTACAATAAGTAGCGACTCCAGGTTGAGAAGACCAGCTATAACGGCTGAGCACATGTCAACCCTACACTCTGGCTAGATGATCGTCTACCTCTGTGATTAACACATGTGGATGTGAGGCCAGCACTCGCTGGTAGGATAAGGGCCTTCTAGGCCTGACGCGCTTGGAGTTTTTTTGTCCCTCTACATTTAACATCTCACTATTCCTCATCCCTCCTTGTTTCAGCCACCCGACTCTAGAATTCCCTCCCCTCGTATATCAAGGGCTGCCCGACTCAAAAACAGTTTAAAAAACTCACTAAATATTTTCTTAGACTATTTAACTCAAGCCCCAAATGGGAGTCAATGACCAATCACGTTTCAATGATTTCTGTTTTACAACGAATCAGAGTCGTGTTTCACGAAATATTTATCAGTATTAAATTTACCATATTAAAGAAAGCTCCTTCTTTTTAATATTCTGAACAGGTCTGACCATTATTTTGCAGTGAAAAATCCTATAAGTAATACGGCTACCAGATTGCATAGATGTCAACACATAGCGCTTGCAGGAGTTAATATAAAAATATTTGTAGCAATTTATTATACCACCAAAAAAAAAAAAAAACACTGTTTGCACTTTCTTAAATGTATTTTTTCCCAGGTAATAATCCAGAAAAATATAATTGTCATATTTACATCATACGACATCAGAAATGAATTAATATACAGTTTGATGTGTTTCATTTTTTCTCCACTAGAGAGAATTCTTACAATATTGCATTCCTTTGGCAATAAATAGTATGATCTGGTTGCAGTGATAAACAAAAGAAGCAGGTGAAGCGTACCTATCGTTTCTCATTTGTTTTCAAACATCGCCGTTTACATTAAATATATGAATATTTTAAAATAACTATAGTTAAATAATGATTTGTGAGTAAACACCTTAATTTTATTCGTTAAATAGTCCTAACAAATGCCACTCTTGATTTCCAAATTCTCTAAATAAATTGGAAATCACTCGTGGCATTACTTATGACAATATAATATACTGGCTGTAACATGACCTCACCGACAAAATGATAGGGATGACAAGGCCATGCAGGGAGGATCTTTTTTTTTGTGAAGGAACATATAGTCGCAAACACGTCGTCGTTTATGAGTTATGCGCAGATGAAGGTGTTCACCCGTAAGGGCCGGAATTGAATACAAACTGTTGTACACGTATCATCGTATTGAAAAAGGCATGTTTTTTCCAATAAGTGTTAAAATAATAAGTGTTTTGACGACGTCAAAAAGAATCCTACCATGCTCGGCCGTGCTGGTCGATCGTTGCTGCGACGATATCAAACATGCGCAGGGTCGATGTTTGAACACTTATTGTAAAAGCATTTATTTTTCAATAAAATTATGTGTACAATTATTTGAATTCAATTCCGACCCTTATTGGTGAACACCTTCTACTGCGCATAACTCATAAACGACGTGTTTGCGACTATATGTTGCTTCACAAAAAATGATCCTCCCGGCATGACCTATCCATCCCTATAATTTTGTCGGTGAGGTCCTGTTAGTCCATGTATAACTGTGTTCCATATATATGCCTACTTTCATTATTATTTTATATTTTACACTTTATTTACCAAGCCAATTACTTAATCAAATTGTAAGTTATTATCATAAGTAATGCCACGAGTGATTTCCAAATTATCGATAAATTCACGACTCACGAAGTGAGGAGTGAATTTATCTAGAGTTTTGAAAATCAAGAGTGGCATTTGTTAGGACTATTTAACGAATAAAATTAAGCTGTTTACTCACAAATCATTATTTAACTATAGTTATTTTAAAATATTTATATATTTAATGTAAACGGCGATGTTTGAAAATAAATGAGAAGCGATAGGTACGCTTCATGTGCTTCTTTTGTTTATCACTACGCAACACCAGATCATACTATTTATTGCCAAAGGAACGCAATATTGTAAGAATGCTCTCTAGTGGAGAAAAAATGAAACACATCAAACTGTATATTAATTCATTTCTGATGTCGTATGATGTAAATATGACAATTATATTTTTGTGGATTGTTACCTGGGAAAAAATACATTAAAGAAAGTGCAAACAGTGGTTTCTTTTTTTTTTTTTTTTTTTGGTGATATAATCAATTGCTACAAATTAACTCTCACATGCGGCATGTGTTGACATTCATGCACTATATATACAATCTGGTAGCCGTATTTCTTGTAGGCTCAGTCACTGCAAAATAATGGCCAGACTTGTTCAGAATATTAAAAAGGAGGAGCCTTCATTAATATGGTAATTATAACACTGATAAATATTTCGTGAAACACGACTCTGATTGGTTGTAAAACAGAAATCATTGAAACGTGATTGGCCATTGAGTCCCATTTGGGGCATGAGTTAAATAGTCATTATTATTATTATTATTATTATTATTATTATTATTATTATTATTATTATTATTATTATTGTTATTACTATTATCTTTTTTCAGCCAAACACAGTACAGCAACACACACGAACTAGAATTTATAAAACACTGGCCAAACCCATATATTATGTTACGGCAGTGAGGCCTGGACAATTCGCAGTGTAGATGAACAAAGACTAACTGCGGCAGAAATAAAATTTATGAGACGTACTGCGGGCTATTCAAGGACAGACCATAAAAGGAATTCTGACATTCTCAAAGAATTACAAACAGAATCAGTCATGGAATGAGCAGAACAAGAATACCACGTCATATCTTAAATTACCAGCCACCAGGCAAGAGATCTTTGGGCAGACCCTTCAAATGTTGGATTGAGACCGTAACAGACCACTAGGTCTATCACATGAAAGAAAGAAGAAGAAGATTATATTTTTTCTTATCAACTGTAAATTATGTAACTATGCCTATTAAGTATCATTAGTCAACATCTAGATAATTCGTAATTCTTATTATATGTATAATTAATCTTGGTGAAGTGGAAGAGAAGACCTTACAGTCTTAACTCCTTCAGATAAAATAAATAAATAGATGAAGCTCCACAGCCTGTTCGAAACAAAGTTGAAAAACGGCTGAGAGAGCAACAAATTCATTAATAAACCTGGGATGAGTTTGCCCGGTTATTAGTATCCTATAAGGGGCCCTATCTAGGACACAGATATTGCTTCCATGCTGTTAGTGTGACAAAGATTAAAACTCCATTACACGACAGGCTTAGGAGGCATTTGGCTGCTGGCCTCAAATTCACTTGTCATTTACAGATGTGTATTATCATCTAGCAAGTATAGGGGTGACATGTGGTCAGCATCTCGGTCCCCCAGCCGTTATAGCTAAGTTTCTCCAAATGGAGTCGCTACTTATTATAGCTACCCAAATTTCTCCCTAGCCGAAATTCCATGAGAAAAAATGATTTTCGTCCATGGGGACTCGAACTCCAGCAAGTACCGCAGCTCTGCACCAAAGTATCATGTCTTAAATCACTCGATTACAGTTCAGTACTTTGCCAAAGGTTAGAGGAAAAAAATCTTGATTTTAAATCAACTGATTCTCAATTAAACCAGCTCACTGTTATCATCTTTATATCAGTGTGAGGCTGTCTGTCTTTCATGGACTCAAAAACTACTTGGCTGATTTGAATCGCGTTTTCGCCATCATTTTGAGAATTTTTCTGTGACAATTAAAATATATAACATTTTACCGTTCGTACTATAGGCCGGGAGCAAGAAAAAGTATACCGGTGCACTAAAAAGTCGCTTTAACGCTTAAATGTCTTACGCTGCCTAAACCATAACAAATATACAAAAATGATGTATACAGAATTGAATATCTCAACGAATTCTACATAAAAGCTCACGAAAGCATATGTCTATCTTTTATGGATAACTCACAATAACCATTTTCGTCTTTCAGCTCATTGATACCCAAAAGATCGCATAAGCGTAGCAGCGCGCGCCGGGTATTCGCTAGTTAAAAATATAACGATGCTAAAATAAATCTAGAGGATGAAATTATATTATTAACAATAAAAATAATTAAATTGCAATCCTTTATGTTAATCCAAAATATCCCATAATACTAATGTTAGAATACAGTTTATGTGCATTTTTTTCACGATTCTTTTAAAAGTTATTTTTACAGGATTTGCATTTAAAATTATGTTAAAGCACGCAAAAAGTGTATGTTACTAAAATAGTCATATTTACATAATGATACCTTGAAAACGATATCCCTGGGTTAAATTACACTAAACGGTTTGATAAAAATGAGTATTAAACTTTTGACGTGAACACGTATTTAAATTTACATCCGTAGTGGGAGGCAATTCAGAAAACTAATGATAACAAAATCGAGGGATGCAGTTTGATGTCGCAGCTACATATCTATCATCTGCATCCAAAATTTAATTACACCACTCGATAAAGGATCAAAGAATTCGTTACGTTAAGTGTTGACTGTGACGCGCGGCGGAGGAGGAAGGACCGACATTTTGAGATAGTGTCGCTGCGGCACATAATTTTCGTTAAGTATAACTTTTGACTTTGAGTGTCAATCGTCAGCTCTCGTCAAGATTTATCGATTGTGTATATAAAAATTAGTGTGGAATAGTTATAGAGAATATATATGGCGTTAAAGTAAAAAATTAAAATAAATAATGCAATTTCAGCCTATACTCGTCAAAAAGCCAAATCAAAATATAGAGATCGTATACGGTTGGAAAGGGCTTCTGAAGAACAATCCAGTGGTACCTACAAAAATCATATGAGAGTGTGGAGCGGTGCCGAGAACAGAAAAGAATGAAGGTGTCAGAGCGGATCAACGACGGCGCCACTATATCTGCAGCTAAGGCGGCCGAGTCTCTGCAAAAGGATGATGTAATGATTATGACGTACATGTAATACGCTCAAATAAATACTACCCGTTACTTACACGTATTCACGTAAAAAACACGGCTGTGTCCAGGACACAGCAACGCCCCGATTTTTTTTTCATTATGTTTACAGTGCGAGAAAACATACAGGCATACTTTGTACTCGGTATTTGAATCTTGGACATCCCGGATCCTTTAAAGTAATAAAATGGCATATTTTTGTTGCAGGTAGTAGAGATATTCTTATGGTTTTCGCATGATTGTGCACCCTGTGGTCAGAGGCTAATTGTACATGTGAATGTTGCATGTATATCAGACATACATCTGTAGAGGGCGGGAGACCCGCACGAAACTCTCTTCCTTTCAAACAGAGAATTTAGCAGTGCAGTGTTTCAGTAAAATGCAATGAAAATCCTCCCAACAGACACACGAGAGCGAGAAATGTTTCACACTAAACTTTATATGATAATCCAAATATACTAACATTTCATAAAACATTTCCTGTTTTATTTCTTAACGAAAATCACAAACTTGTATCGTGACATGGGTGACTTTCGACAGAAAATTTGTATTTTGTTTAATTAATTATTTTAATAACTATTATTTTCAAAAAAAATAAATTATAAAATTGAATAGTTGCCCCGAAAACAGATCTAACTAACAAAAATTCGAAAATCGAGTTTTCAATAGGTTGGTGATCTATCCGAAGAATATCATGGTATGGTGGATATGAAAATATCCCTACTCTCTTCCAGACCTGTTCTATTTATTTTCAAAAGTTGGCATTCAGGCGAATAATGATCTGTCTGAAATAAAATGGCAGAATCAGTAAGTCAAGTAATGTGTAACAGTGCAGAAAAACAATTAATACACATGTGCAAATTCATTCCACCACAATTCCGTAAATTCTATCAGAATCTTAATAAAATTTAATGAAAATGTAAAAGACACAAAGAATGTAAGGAAATAACATTAAATGGAAAATAACTGAATCAGTGTTCTCAATACGTATTTTCTATTTCTTATTGTAGCATTTTTAACTTAAATATGTGTCAGATCATGTTTCCACTCTCTAAGGATAGTAGATCACTTTTACACTCAATTCTGTATTAAATTGTTAATATTTAGTTAGCAGCATGTTATTTTGCATTCAAATTGGCTGTATATGTTTCCAATAGGATCAGAGATTAAAATGTACATGATATAATAAAGGTAATAGCCTCAAAATTGATATTTTGCGATGTTTCTTCTTCTTCTTCTTCTTCGAACAACTTGTAGTTTATAGGTTAGATCTGCTTTCGGGGCGACTATTCAGTTGTAGTCTAAGATGTTTATATGTATTCAGGAAGTCGTTTGTTTCTATTTTGTGTTAGTTATAGGTTATGTTTTTCTGAATAAATTAATTGATTGGTAAATGTATCCTTGTGATAAAATTCCTTCTGTATTTACCTTAACGACTCAAAAAAAAAAGAGAGAAAAAAATACCCAGACAATTTGTTTGGGAACGGGACCTCCCGAATACGAATCTGAAGCTTTAGCGCCAGACCCAACTCTACTAAGTAACTCACTGGCACTATCGATCCCGTAGGTTCATGGTCGCGCGGACATAATCTCTCCATACATTCCCATCTGAGACAATGTTTTCCAATATTTCCCTATATAATCCACCTCCCTCAAATCATAGTTAATGTTATTCTGCCACCTCATTCTTGGTCTACCAACTGGGCGTTTTCCCTCTGGTTTTCCAACAAGAAGCTTCCATGCACTTCTTTCATTCCCCATTCGTACAACATGTCCTGCCCATCACAGTCTATGAGACTTAGCTGGTTTCCTATAAAGATCATGTAGCTCATTGTTATGAAGTTTTTTCAATTCACCCTTCTGTTCATCTCTCTTTGGTCTCAATCTCATAAAGTTATTTATATTATTATTATTATTATTATTATTATTATCATTATTATCATTATTATTATTATTATTATTTTATTTATTTATTTATTTATATACAGAATTTTAATGTTTACACATCTTTCTGTGCTTAAAGTTTTATTTTTCTTCTCCACTCGTCCGTCTCTCTCCATCCAATCCATATCCTCCAGTCCTCTTGCTCTCATTCCAGTTCTTATTTCCTGCATCCACGAGTTTCTAGGTCTTCCTCTCCTTCTTCTTCCAGGTGGACACCATTCCAATGTTTTCCTGGGTAATCTTTCTTCTTGCATTCGTCGTACGTGCCCATACCAATTTAATTGCTTATAGCGTATATAATCTACTATTGAATAACCAATATTAATTTTTTCTCTTATGACAGCATTTCTTACTTTGTCTAATTCTGAACATCTTGCTGCTCTCCTCAAGAAATCCATTTCCATCGACATAAGTTTTTGTTCTTAGTTTTTGTTGAATTTCCAAACTTCAGCTACATATGTGTCAGTACTTCTCACTATTGAATTATATATTTGTAACTTATTTTTCCTGGTTATATGTCTGTTCCATAAGACTCCATTCATCATTGCTGTTATTGCTCTACCTTTATTTATTCTGTTCTTAATATCACTTTCTTGTTTCTCCTCTTTACCTAGTTTTACTCCCAGATACTCAAATTCTTCACATCCTCTAATATACCTCTTTTCATCTTCTAATATCAAATCTTCGGTTTCTAAATTTATTTTCAAATCCCAGTTATCGTATTCGTCCAATGATTTTCTGAACACAAACTCCATGTTTTCATATTCTTGAGCAATTAATATCTGGTCATCCGCAAATAACAGTGTATATATTGTATCTGTTGATCCATCTCCAATTGGTACTCCCATTAGTGAACTTTTTTGCTCCAGTTTGACATTGCTTTATGTATAAATATCTTAAATAATGTTGGTGACACGCTACAACCTTGATGAAGGCCTTTTGTTACTTTAATTTCTTCTGATATATATTTTCCAATTTTAATTTTAGATACTGCATTTTTATACAAATGTTTTATTGCATTAATAATTGTATCATTTATGGTCATATATTCTAATGCTTCCCACAACTTTTGTGAAGGTACAGTGTCATATGCCTTTTCTAAATCCACAAATGTGAAATGAACTTGTTGGTTGTTATTATTCAATCAATTGTTTTACCACAAATATGTGATCAAATGTAGATCTCTCAGACCTAAAGCCTGATTGTACTTCATTCTCCTTATGTTTATAATTTTCTTCCAAATAGTATTTGATTATTTTTCCATATATACGGCTAAAAACATTCATTACGGTGATTCCTTTGTAATTATTGTACTCATCCTTTCTTCCTTTCTTATGGATGACTGATATCAATCCAATTTTCCATTTTACTGGTACATCTTCTCCGTTTAGGCATCTCTCAAAAAGGCTCCTTAACAATTCAAATAATTTCCTTGTACCATATTTAATGAATTCTGGCTGTACTCCTTCTTCCCCACAAGCCGTTCCATTTTTTAAACTTCCAATTGCTATCTCTACTGTCTCAATATCTAAATGTATACTCGCTCTGTTTTGATCATCAGTTTCCTCTGCAATTCCAAACGATCTTCAGTCAATAGGTTGCTAAAATATAATTTCCATTCATTTAAAGAAATTCCCTGAATATTTATTTTATTGTGTCCTGGCTTTCTTAAATTTTTCAAAGTTCTCCATGCCTCTGAACACCTTTCTCCTCCAATATAAGCCTGAATTCTTTGACAGGTTCTTTCCCAATATTTATTATTTCTTCTGTCACCTTCTTTCTTACCTTTATTATTATTATTATTATTATTATTATTATTATTATTATTATTATTATTATTATTATTTTAATGAAAATTAACATATTTTTTAAAAGCAAAACTTTTAGCAATCGAAATTGACTTTTTCCACGTTCATCAAGGCATTAAACAATGAGAGGATAACAAATGAAGAAGGGAGATTCGATTTTAATCCATGTAGCATACACTCTCATCAAACGTCTCGGTATCTCTATTGGGTTTCGTGGTGGACGAAAAGAAGTCTAAGTAGATTTTTCTCAGAGTTTCTCCCTTTTCCCCTGACACAAATTTCATTCCACCATTTCCCCATATCACACTCATTTCGTTTCATTTCATTTCATCTGCCTCTATGATGGTGCGTCAGGCGTGATCGGCCGGCATCCCTGTTATTAACAGACTCTAAATGTAAAGGCCTTCATCGGATGTCATCCCTCGATCCAGGCCTGTGTCGAATACGAGTTTTTTTTATATATAAACAGTTGACATGCAAGGACTCATGAAAAAATGAATAAGTTGAAAATATTTTCAAGTAGGTTCTAGAATTGAAACCAACAGGCAGAAGGAACGGGTCGACTTAGTAATCCTGAAGACACGACATGTACAATTAACATAAGTAATGCCACGAGTGATTTCCAATTTATCTAGAGGATTTGGAAACCAAGAGTGGCATTTATTAGGACTATTTAACTAATAAAATTAAGCTATTTGCTCACATATCATTATTTAAATATTGCTATTTAAAATATTTATATATTTAAATGTAAACGGCGATGTTTGAAAACAAATGAGAAACGTTTGGTTATGTTTCATTTGATCATCACTCCAACTTGATCATACTATTTATTCCCAACTAGGATCGCAATATTGTAAGAATGCACCCTAGTGGAGAAAAAATGAAAAACATTAAACTGTATATTGCAAACAACATTATAGGTTACTAAATACTTTTTTTTCGGAATCAACTCAGTAAAATCAGTATTTAAAAACACAATTATTAAATATACAGTTATCAAATGTGTAGGTCGAGGGAATCTGTTCATTATTTGCTATATTCAACGTAATTATTATAGAGTCATTCACTGCAAAATAATGCTCTGACCTGTCGAGAATATTATAAAAGGAGCTTTCTTAATTCTGATAATCAAAATTCGATAATTATCGAGGCGAAACACTACTGTGATTGGTTTGTAAAACAAAATTCATTGAAACGTGATTGGTCATTGACTCCCATTTGAGGCATTGAGTTAGATAGTCATGAAGAGACTAAGGCAATAAGATTGGGAAAATAGAGACTGCTCGAGGAAAATGAAGAAAAAAACTTGCATGAGTTTGGATACATTGTAAACTTAGAAATTCATTCCATTACCTCAATTTAACCTCTCACCTTATAAGTACTTTTATATACCACCCACCACCCGGATGACCTGCTGGGAGAGTGATTGTATGTATTGATCACACGCATACATTTTTTGACCACACAGGACATGGAGACCTCCTCGAATTAGTGATCAGCTCAATGTCAGGGCCTCCTCCAAGACAACACAACACAACATTAAGACGAAATACGCCATTCACACACACATTCATACTAAACATGGCATACATGATAAATAAACTCTGAAATAAATAAGTAAATTATTATTACCTTTCTTACACATATCAGGCGACACAGATCATAAAGGCAGATTCTCAAAATACTATTGGTTGGATAAATGTACTTGACAATTAATATTTGTTTTAAGAAATCAATTGATTTAGCGTTTACTTGAAGAAAATCCATCTTTTATTAATTAAATAAAAATAAAATGTTGCAATTGTATACGATTTTCGTATTTATTTAAATACAAATTCGTTACAGCTGTTTCAGTACTTTTTATCTCCTCCTTAATCATGGTACTCGTCTGAATAAGGTACAAAGTACCGAAACAACTGCAATGAATTTGTATTTAAATAAATATGAAAATCGTATAAAACTTCAACAGTTTTATTTTTATTTAATTAATAGAATTTTATTTATTTAATAAAAATAATATTAAGATGTATCAGTATTTCTACCGAATGTTTTATATAGGGCAATATATAAGCGCTGGATTAATTCATGACTGTTTATTACATTCTTTGTATTTGTTTATGTAAAGTAGATTCGAGCTGTTCTACCTTCGTGCATAAATCCTTTTATTAGTTTTAAATGTCTTTAAATGTATTATATTACTAGCTAATACCCGGCGTGCGCTGCTACACTTAAATAAATGATAATGTGTTTTTGCACTTAGTTGAATAAGTAAAAGGAAAAAATAAATATAAATTTATATCGTTATTAGATACCCCGTGTTGATTATCCAGCGTTGCCCGGGAATCTACGTATCCCGATGTACTTGGCATAAATGAACTGAAAGACAAAATTCGTTATTTTGAGGTATGCATAAAAGAATACCCGCCGTGCACCGATATGCTTGCCCGGGAATCTTCTTGGCATCATGAAAAACAAAAATGGTTATTGTGAGTTACCCTTAAAAGATAAACATATGCTGTCGCGGACTTTTCTGTAGAGTTTTTTTTTTTTAGATATTCAATTCTGTGTACAATAATTTCGTGTATTTGTTATGGTTTAGGCAGCGCAATCCATTTAAGCTCACAAAAAGCGACATTTTTTCACTACAGATGGTGATGTTTTAAGGGTAAAGGGCTTGGGCATTGAAACTCTCTTACAACCTATAACCTTCCCGGTAAAATCCTGAACATTTTGCAAAAAAACCCATGACAATCGGATGAATAGTATGGCAGTACATGGTTGCCCAGGAATCTACTTATCCCGATATCTTTGGCATCAATGAAAGACAAAAATTGCTATTGTGTGTTATCTGTAAAAGATAAACATAGGCTTATGCTGTCGCGGACTTTTTTGTAGAGTTTTTTGAGATATTCAATTCTGTGTACATTAATTTTGTGTATTTGTTATGGTTTAGGCACTGTAAGCCATTTCAGGGTAAAAAAGATACTTTTTACGTTTTTCACTACAAAGGGTGTTTTTAAGGGTGTGGTAGTTGAGCATCTCAACTCTCTCATAGCCTATGTTCATCCCGGGAAATCTCCAAAACATTTTGCAAAAAACCCCATCACAATCGGATCAACGGTATGGTCTCGCATAAAGTACGAACAAACAAATATTCATTTTTATATATTAGATTACACCTTATTTTTATTTAGTTTAGCTAGATAGTTATTTAGTATCTAACATTATTATGATTTTTGTATTTTAATGTAACATACGTTTGTCCTGGTGTGTGGAAGAGAAGGCTACATGGCCTTAACTACACCATACTAAATAAATAAATAAAAGTAATTTTATTACTGCGGACACAAAACACGTGACATCCCTGAGTTGTACACTTAAAGCAATAAACATAAATTAGCGGCAGTGAATAATTTATTTAAATCAAGTCGTGATTAAATTAGCGATCTTAACTTCTTGTTGGAGCCAAACTTTAAAGTGACGACCATCACGCGAACCAACTTTACTTCAAGAAATTTTAAACAGGAACAAGTATTAATGTTAATTGTCTGTCCCATTTTAATTAAATCTTCATTAACAGACGTCATCTAGCTGCTAGTTCGGAAATAGCATATAGTTACTGCATCTACATGATGACGCAGGCATCGTGATTATGCAATGAACTTCCAGAAAATTATTATATTTTTCATTTTAATAAATCACATTACTTTAATATACTTTAAATAAATTGCAGGTCTGTTCTTAATTTTAAATGTATTGCTCTCTCAATTTAATACTGAACACTTATCATTTAATTATAATTTCTACAGTTTTCTTGCTTTGCTGCATAGATTTCTAGAAATTATATTTAAAAAATATAACGAGTTCCTATATGCTGTGTCATATGCGCAGTATAATAATAATAATAATAATAATAATAATAATAATAATAATAATAATAATATATAATATATATTTATATTTACATTTATTTATATAAAGATTTTTTATGCTTACACATCTTTATGTGCCTAAAGTTTAATTTTCCTTCTCCACTTGTCTCTATCCATCCATTCCATGTCCTCCAGTCATCTTGTTCTCATTCCAATTCTTATTTCTTACATCCAGGAGTTTCGAGGTCTTCCTTTCCTTCTTCTTCCAGGTGGACACTATTCCAATGTTTTTCCGGGTAACCTTTCTTCTTGCATTATTCGTACATGTTCGTACAAATTTAATTGTTTATATCTTATATAATCTACCACTGAATACATAATATTCATTTTTTTCTCGTTTGACAATATTTCTTATGTTTTCTAATTTTGAACATCTTACTGCTCTCCTTACAAAATCCATTTCCATCGACATAAGTTTTTGTTGAATTTCCAAACTTCAGCTCCATATGTGACAATGCTTCTCACTATTCAATTATATATTTGTAACTTTTATTTTCTGGTTATATGCCTGTTCTATAAGTCTCCATTCATCATTGCTCTTATTGTTCCACCTTTATTTATTCTGTTCTCAATATCACTTTCTTGTTTATCTTCTTTATCTGCTTTTACTACCAGATACTCAAATTCATCACATTCTCTAATATACCCCTTTTTAT
>JASPKZ010000042.1:2605000-2678058 GCA_030220185.1 Diploptera punctata
TACCTGGTGGATTGAGTAAAAAGAAAACTCGTAAGAAAATTATTCAGAAGGAAATTATTGCTGATTTGACACTTTTTTTAGAAGAGTGAAGAACAAGTAAGTGTTGGTTATAATAACTCTAGGATTATAACTTACAAAGTGGCATTTTCGAATCCATATGTTCATGGCCGCTCAGACACAAACTCTCCATATATCCCTAATGTTTTCCAATTATCACCTGTATAATATACTTCCTTCAAATCATGGCTAATGTTATTTTCCAACCTAATTATTGGCCTTTCTACCGAGCGCTTTCCCTCTGGTTTTCCTACAAGAAGTTTGCATGCCCCTTTTGTGAACTCCTTCTAGGAAAACCAGAGGGAAAGCGCCCAGTTAGTAGACCAAGAATGAGGTGGGAGAATAATATTAACCATAATTTGAGGGAAGTCCGTATTCAGGGCAAGATTGGAACACGTTAGCTCAAGATAGGAATATTTGGAGAGCTTATGTCCGCGCGGTCATTAACCTAAGCGTTCGATAATACCAATATCTAGTTATATATTGTAAAATAAAATTGTTAGTGGATTGCAGAAAGTAAGTCTAAATCAGGACATTGGGTTTTCAATATCTTATTGTTTGCATAACCACCACAAAAGAACATTGAAAACCCGTGGTTTAGACATTGTTTCTGCAATCTACTAAATATGTTATCAAAAAAGAAATTCGGAAGGAAAGTGTCACTGAAAAAATAACTTAAAAGGTATAGGAGTAAAACTGCATAACCCGTTTGAGGACCGTTTATATAAATTATGTTATTTATTATTCATGCTGAATAAAAAACACTTTTAAAATATATCCGGAATGCTATAAAGATTGTAAATGAATTACACCACTGAATTTTAACTGCTTACAGGGTGGCCTTTCATAAGCGGTATATGAGATTGGGAACCAGCGATCTGCAATGTAAAATGGACGAGGTAGGTAGGTAGTATTTTATTTAACGACGCCCTTCAACGTCTCAAATTATAAGTATCGCAATTCGAATCTTGGCGGAAAGAACCGATCCATTTTGCTCAGGGGAATTTTTATTTCAGGCTTGAGCTTCTTATAAATCGTTTTCAATCTATGTCACGGAATCCACGGCTTTGCTTCTCTCCCTAAAGGAACCCATAGTTAGGATGTTTGTGCCCTGGAAAACCCTGCCCGGGTTACAACCAGGGAATCTTGGAATAAAAGACGAGCATAGTAGCTAATGTAATAATCCATCGAGACAGACTAAATGGTCGAGGTATAAGGAACATAAATAAGTAAAATCGTATGCTATTTAATTTTTACTACGTTGCATTAGTTTTGACCAATACAAACTCTACGGAAGGATGTTTCAAACAGTTATGACAGGTTATCCCACAATTTTATCACCTCCCTATCAGTTTTTGGCCAACATTTCAAACTGAAAAGTTGTTTTTGCACTATGTAACTAATATTGTATACTTACTGTTATTGTTGATGTGCATCGTAATTTGACATTCCCGCATATAATCTTGGTTGTTATGAAAACAAAAGGAATCTCAATACTTTAAAAATGACCAAAAGCACTAGTGCGGTAAGTAAAAAATATTTATTTTGAAATATTGATAGTGATACTGCAATTTGTATTAATTTCGATATTAATTGATCACATCCAGCATTCCACGTCTTTTCTACTTCATCATCACTGCAACACGTCGTCTAAAACTTTCTTCATAATCAGAAATAAATCCAAAATCAAATTGGTTTTACAGTTTTAACAAATATAAGATGGCGACATGACCAACAATACTTATTATTTCACCGTAGCAACACATATAGCGGATTCACCTTCTGAAATCTAACATTTATCCTCAATTATATTTATTAATATTTTACCTAATATCTTAATTACTAAAATAAGTACACATAGTTCAAAAAATAGTATGCAATACTCATGTAGTAAACACATAACGGAAACTCGGAAATTAAAAAAAAAAAAAGCTCGGCGCAAGCGTATCGTTTTTTTTTTTAACTTTTTCTCGATCCGTATCAAGTGTATGGTACACTCGTATCCCAATATCGCAGTACTCTACTATAAAACACGCATTTTTTCGTCAGTTGTTTCCCGCATAGATTGTAATTAATCAACTGAAAATGGCGGCTTCATCGAAACGTTTTGGTGAAGCTAATAGTAGACATCATGTGTGAAATGACTGACAGAACGGCACCAAGTAACATTAAATGAAAGAGAAACAGTATGGCGCAACTGTGAACAAGAATAAAAACTCATCATAATACATCATAAATCATCTTGTGTAATAATTGTAATGATGAGATGGTACATATTCAAGACAGTTTAGTATTTTAGAAAGCAAATTAACGTTTTATTGTTTTCCAGAAGTTTCTTGTAATTGTTGTATAATTTCATGTAATCGTTAAAAAGCAAATTAAATCCCACTCGAGTTTTGATTTACTGAAGATAAATCAATGTGAAAATAAAGTAGTGGTTTCATTTTTTTATCACTTTCATGCCTCAATAAGGACTATGCGAAATATGACTGTTAAATATTTTTTCGATTTTTTATCTTTAATGCCCTTAAGATTAAGAAAAAAAGGAACTGCTTAAATCAAGTGAATTTCTCATAAAGTCGAATATATGGCCAGATTTTGCTGGTTTGCTGTAATACATCCTTATCATAAGTAAGTGAATTTATCTAGAGAATTTGGAAATAAAGAGTGGCATTTGTTAGGACTCTTTAAAGAATAAAATTAAGCTGTTTACTCACAAATCATTGTTTAACTATAGTTATTTTAAAATATTTATATATTTAATGTAAACGGTGATGTTTGAAAACAAATCAGAAATGTGAGGTTATGTTCATTCACTGCTGGTTGATCATATTATTTATTGCCAAATAAGATCGCAATATTGTAAGAGTGCACCCAAATGGAGAAATAATGAAACATATCAAACTATATATCATAATCAACATTATAGGTTATTCATTTATTTTTTTAGTAAACAACTTGGTAAAATCAAGGAATTTTTTCATTATTTGCTATATTCAATGTATTTGTTGGAGAAAAATAATGCTTTGACCTGTTCAGAACATTAAAAAGGACTAGCTTTCTTTATCACAAAAGCAGGAGCTGATAAGGAGAAATCGATAAAGAGCGAGGAGAAACACGACTGTCATTGGTTGTAAAACAACATTCATTGAAACGTGATTGGTCATTGACTATCATTTGTGGCATGAGTTAAATAGCCCTGTTAATTAAATTGTTTATAACCAGTCTCGTAGCGAGAAACCATACATGGTGGCCTTTCAGGTAAACCACTTTTTTAGATTGTCGGATTTCGTTAATCTTTTCTTTAATGATTTAATGGTATAGGATTAATTTCGTTGCGAAAAGTCGAAAATTGATAGAGCGATTTTAAATTTTAGCTGCAGCTTAACCCCAACTCCAAATAATACCATCTTGCTAGTTAACGAACTAGATCTTACTTTTCTTAAACGATAACCATTTGCCGAGTTTGGTTTCGAGAAAATAAGTTCAGATCGTTAACAACAGACATATATGACATATATGTATTCTTAGATGCCAAGGGATATTGTATTGTAAGCCCATGTTTTCCTTTTACAGAGATTTAGGCGCTCCCCCCCTACAGGGAAGAATTTGAACCATACTAATTTAGTTTCACTTTTTTTCGTATAGATGTCATTTTTTAGTGGTCCGTGGTCGGCGTTCCTCCTCATACTGACATCTAGGAAACCAAGGTAGTACTAGGACGGGAAAATTCGGTAAATTTTGCTTAGAGACCTTTTCATTCAGGCTTAAGGATTTTTTTACGAGCCTGAAAATCTTCAGACTCGGGACCCACGGCTTAAAGTCCCTCCCGGAGGACTTGCTCCTTGAATTTTTCCGTCGTAAAAAATTCATCGACCCCGGCCAGGTTTGAACCCGCGACCCTCGCGACCAGAGGCAAGGAGCATACCACTAGTCCACCGCGGCCAAAGGATATAGGTAACAAAAGGTCAGTATTGAGTAAATGATATTCTAAGTTGAGACACTCCATATGTGAGAGCCTTACCAATTTTCTTTTCAGCCACTAGATTTCAACATCAAACAGATTCTTACTTGTATCCATTGTCCACTCAGATTAGTATCTGCGTCACCTACTAAATTCTACACTTAACTCCATAATTAGCAATTTCTTACTTGTACCCCTTGCTTATAAGAGCCCTATATAGTATATACAATTTTGTGATGGTAATATTCGGTGTCTAGTAGATACGATTCATGAAAATTTGTAAAATGTTTCAAAATATATTCATGTGAACAAGCTAAATAGCTGTTTTCTTCGGAATACGCTAAATTATAGTGATCATAAAGACACCAAATTCCGAATAATGTATATTTTAACTAATTATATTAGAGGTCGGGTTTCTAATAAGTAATATTCAAATTAATTCTGTACAAATTACACTGCTACTTGACTTTTATATTGATTTATCTATAGCTTTATCTGCTTATATTCTTATAATTCGGTCATACTGCTTATGTAAGGCCAATCGGTGAGCAGTTGTGTGCTTGTAATTCATTTATAAACCCCTTTTATCAATAATGTTAAAATACAGAAAAAATGCTTGTTTTTCTCCCAATCTAATGAATGGATTGACTTTAAAGTTTCGAAAGATATTTAACAAATTATTACACAGAATTTAACACAGGAATTTATTTTAAAAGTATTACCGAATTAACATTCAAATGTGTTTTGAAAATTAATACAGCAAAAATTAATGTTGCCAGAAAAAATAAGTTTATATACTGAAACCACGATTTAAAAAAATTATATATTACTAGCCAATACCGGGCATGACCTGCCACACTCAAATATATTAAAATTAATGTGTTTTTATATTTGGATGAATAAGTAAAAGGAAACATTTATATCGTAATTATTTTTAGATACCCCGTGCTGATTACCTGGCATTGCCCGGAATCTACTTATCCCGATAATTTTTTTCCATAAATGAGCTGAAAGACGAATATTAATGTGTTTTATGTTTAGTTGAATAAGTGGAGGGAAGAATTTATATGGTAATTATTTTTAGATTCCCCATGCTGATTATCCGGTATTGCCCGGGAATCTACTTAACCCGATCTTCTTGGCATCAGTGAAAGACGAAAATGATTATTATGATTTAACCGTAAAAGATAAACATATGCTGTCGCAGACTTTTTCGTAGAGGCTTTTGAGATATTCAATTCTGGGTACATTAATTTTGTGTATTTGTTATGGTTTAGGCATCGTAAGCCGTTTAAGCGTCCAAAAACATATTTTTCACTACAAAGGGTAATTTGTAAGGGTAAATGGGTTGAGTATTACAACTTTCTTATAGCCTATTACCTTCCCGGGAACTCTTGATCAATTTTCAAGAAGCCACATCACAATCGAATTAACGGTATGGCTGCGCATAAAATACGAACAAACAAACAAACAAACATTAATTTTTATATATTAGATATTAATATATTGAAAAATTGGGTAACTTTACTTATTTATCGTCATATAGCCTAAGGACTACATCTCACTCTATATTCTAACCCCTAGTATAGATCTGGAAGAAAACGCTGTCTCTGTTGTTTGTATCTGTGTTGAGATAGTTACTGTCTTTTGCTACACGCGACAATTATGCAGTCAGTTTTAAGTTTAACTTAGATCAGAATCACTTCTAACATAAGCACAAATTCACACTTGAAATGTCTCTTCAGTAATAACAGCTAAGTCGATATTTTTAAGTCGGTAACTAGTATCAACTCACTTCTTGTTTCCCCAAGTACAACAATGACGTCGCAGACCCGCAAGTTTAGAAAGCGCGACCTACATTTACTGACATGTATTAAATAAAGTATTGATAATTGTGATCCTGTGCAACTAAACCCATAAACACTTTTGTCCTCCATTTGAATTATATTCAAAATATACAATATAATTTTATTATGTAGATTTTACCAGAAGTGTCTTCCATTCTCCGCCCCGTCCTTTTACATAAAGAATTATTCAAAGTAGTATTTTCCTTCTTATGAAAAATATTGTCATCTAAGCAACTAACTGACTGGCACTATCGAATCCGTAAGTTCATGGCCGCGCGGACATGAGCTCTCCACACATCACTATCCTGAGGTGATATTTTCCAATCATCCCCTGTACAATCTTCTTCCTTCACATCATGGTTAATGTTATTCTCCCACCTCATTGTTGGTCTATCAACTGGGCGTTTCCCCTCTGGTTTTCCTATTCGTGCCACATGTCTTGACCATGGTTGTCTACGAGGTTTACCTGTTCTTGTTATATCCTGAATTACAGAAGAGGCTAGTAAAGTGCTTTGTGTGGAGTGTAGCATTGTATGCTGCAGAGACTTGGACATTACGACGGAATGAGGAAAAGTGTCTGGAAGTTTTGAGATGTGGATATGGAGAAGGATGGAGCGTATAAAATGGACGACAAAATAAAAATAAAGATGTGCTAGACAGTGTGGGTGAAGGAAGAACAATGTTGGAACTCATAAAGAAGAGAAAAAGAAATTCGATTGGCCACTGGATAAGAATAAATTGACTGCTGACGGATGCCCTAGGTGGAATGGTTAAAGGAAAGAAGGTTAGAGGCAGAAAAATACATCAGATGACAGACAATATTAAAATAAATGGTTTGTATGCGGTTACAAAAAGAAGGCTGAGTTAAGTAAAGAATGGAGAATGCTGAGTTTGCAGTGAAAGACCTGCTCTTGGGCAGAACACTATGTAATGTATACCTGGTTTCCTGTGAAGATTCTTTCCTGGATGAGTTATTTAAACATTACCAGGGTAGGACACTCCAAATACTGTTAAAATGTGTTCATCGGTCTGTTATCTAGAGCAATCAAAACCGTGCCTCCTATATAGGTTCGGCTAGCCACCGAACCAGTTTAAACGTGCATCATGCTGAGTGGCGTGTGAGTTAACATGCGGCGCGGCGCTCAGTCAGATAACACCGCACTCCACTACAGGCTGTTACTGAATTCAGTTACTACTTTTACAAGTCATCCCTCCTGAGATGTTTCCATGACCCTATATGGGACTCGTGGAGAACGAATCGGAACCAGAACATATTTATTCTCGGGATTCTCTCTTTTCTCTTCCAAAAAAATTGATTCTACTTATTCATACTCACGCCATTAATTTCGTTTCATCTGCTCGTGGATGAGGAGATAGGCCTGGTCATCAGGCATCCGTGTATATCGCAGACCTTCAAAAAGTAGGAGCTCCTTCTCATCTCGTTGTTCGATTAGCAATACGCCGGACACAAATGGAGAGTTAAATCTATTTTGAGCAAGACTCGTCCAGAGCTAATCATCTTTGTATATAAAAATGAGTGTCTATTGTCTATCTGTCTGTCCTTTATGGATTCAGAAACTATTTGACAGATTTGAATGGAGTTTTCATCACCATTTAGAGATTTCTTGGATAATTAACATATTACCGTACGTGCTATAGGGCCGGAGCTAAAAAAACAGGTGCATCAGAGCACTAAAAAAGTAGTTTTTTGGACGCTTAAATGGTTTACCCTGCTTTTTAAACCATAACAAATACACCAAATAAACGCAGAATTGAATATCTCAAAAAATTCTACAAAAAAATCCGCGACAGCGTATGTTTATCTTTTACGGATAATTCACAGTAATCATTTTTTTCTTTCAACTCATTAATACCAATAAGATCGGGATGAGTAGATTAACCGGGTAACGCCAGGTAATCAGTATGGGGTATGTAAAAATATTTACCATATACATTTGTATTACTTTCTTTTTACTTATTCAACTAAATATAAAAACATACTTAATTTATTGAGGCGTAGCAGCGTACGCCGGGTATTAGCTAGTTTCATGTAAATTGTTTGAAAACTAATTTTCATGGATTCATAGAAAACATATTTCCTTCTTTGTGATAATTTGAATGGGCGAAATTTGAATTTGTTCTGTGCTTCCCCTGCCATTGTGTAATGGCGTTGTCAATATAGACTATATTTACTGAACAATGCGTGAGGTGGGCATCTATGTTTAACTCCTTGGTTAGTTTTTATTTATTTTTATTCAGTTTTATCGTAATTTATTGTTACGTATGTTCCAAAATACAGACTATGAATTACTTGTATTAGATGGTGAGGGAAGCCTCTTTTATACATAATTTCCCCTAGTTTTATTAATGTTTACTTATCAAAGGGTTTTTCATAGTCGATTAATAACAAATTATGTTGGGAGATTAAATCTAATCTTTTTTGGATAATTTATTCTATTATTTAAAAATACACTGTCTGAGCAGGAGCTACCTTTCCGAAAATCGTTTTGATCTTACATGGGAATAATATTATGACTTCTTCTTAATACTTAAGATGCTACAGTCTCACCTTATTTATTTATTTTCTAATTTTTAAATAATATAGTATCCTTTCCAATTACATGATTCTGTATCAAACTATCAGCTGTAATCACAGATTTTTCAACTTAACCATTTTTAATATTTCTAAAGCGTTCAAGTCTCATTAAGAGGGATGTAAATTCTACAAATGGAGGAGCAGTAAAAATATTGAAAAAGAGAAATATGTTGTTAATATGAATGTTATTATCCTATAGTTAAGTATTGATACATTTACGGACAATTAATTATCATAATTAAATTATAGAAAGCTTAATTAATTTTGTTCAGACTTTAGCCATATCTCCCATTTAGTCACCCTTGCTTTGAAACCAGATTCGAGATTTTTAATATACATTACAATACTCCGTTGAGGTCACTATGTTAAAATTGTAAGAAATATAAAACGGTACTTGAGATCTCAGTCGTCATCAATAATCAGCAGTCTATAGTTTCATAGAAGGCCTTTCGAAAACTTAAGTATCATCTTCTGCTTTCAGTTTGGTACTGATTGTTGTTGGTAATAATTTTGTACAGAGGGTTCACATTACTGGGTATGTTCTCAATGTGAACCCTCTGTACAAAATTATTACCAACAACAGTCAGTACCAAACTGAAAGCAGAAGATGAATCTTAAGTTATCGAAAGACCTCCTACAAAACTACACTGCTGAGATCTCAAGTAGGCTTACTGTTTTATATTTCTTAAAATTTAACCAGATTCGAGACAATTAATTTTCACATTGTAATATCTCATTTCAGTAATTTATAATTTTACAAAAATTCGGAAAATGGAACGTTGAAGTACCGTATGTTATAATATTCCCAAAACTGACACAAATTATTTTTATGTCGGATAATGCTTGCAAGGATAATCAATATAAATAATATGAATATAAATAAAAGTTCATATCATCAGTTGGCTGGATAAACTTACATAGAAGTCAGCATGGACTTCGACAAGGTTGCCCACTTTCGCCAATACTTCTTAATATATATTTAGACGATGCCATTAGTATATGGCAAACTCTTTTAGACGAACCTTTTATGACAAACGATATGAAATTTAATTGTCTTTTATCGCATTGTAGCTTCCTCAGAAAATAAACTACAAAAATCAGTTTATAAATTATGGAAACTAATAAAATATTATAATTTGAACATATTAACAGAGAGAATTAAGTCCATGACATTTATTAGAAGTCAGCATAAAAGGACAAAAATTGTAATTGGAGCAAACATCATTGAACAAATGGCTTGTTTTAATTATCTGGGACGCATGATATCCTACCTACAAAATTTGGATATGGAGAAGAAATTAGAAAAAAATTCAACAGATAAGTGGTTCAATAAGAAGATATTTGAGAAATAAGATCGCAAGGAAAACTTAATTGAAACTTTACAAAACATTAACCGTTCCAATGTTAACATACTGGTCTGAGACTTGGCCTTTAACGATCTCTGATAAACATAAAATTGAGATAATAGAAATGAGATTTCTGAGATCCGTTGCAGGTATGTCTTTAGGAGATCAAAAGAGAAGTCAATATATCAGAGATGAATTACAAATATAAAATATATAATAAATGTAAATGGTTTAAACATGTACAAAGAATGACAAATAATCTTTTATCAAAACAGATACTTTATTATAGACCTGAAGGCCGAAGAAATGTAGGAAGACCGAAACGACTTTGGAAGGACGACCTGTAGCATATTGTGCAGGAGGGAGCAGAACGGACCAATAGGCCCATATCTATGATGATCATCAGTAGACTTACTTATTTCATTATTCCATTCCGTTATCTCAATTTAACCTTCATCTTGCAGGTACTTTTACATGACACATGCCACCCGGGCCTTACAGTGGCACGACCTGTCTGGAGAGGGATTTAAACTATAGATAACGCACATGCCTTTTGGCCATACAACGACATGGAGGGCCACCCGAATGAGTGGTCAACTAAATGTCAGTGTCCCCTCCGAGACACCACAACATTAAGACGAAACACACCATTCACACACACATTCATACTAAACATTGCGAATATGATAATGATGATTATTATGGCCAGATGATGTTCGGGGACTGTGTGGGCCATAAAGTTTCCTGAGATATTTTCTTACAGGTGAGGGAAAAAACCGAAAAAGACCCCATCACCCAGGAAATTTGTCCCGATCTGGAATCGAATCCGGCCTCCCTGCGTATGAGATAGCAACGCTACACCGAGACCACAGCGTGTCCCATATAAATTAAATGAACATAAATAAAAGTTTTCAAAGGAACTAGAAAGGAGATACTTTTAAAATGGCGGTTCCAACATTATTATATGGATCGGAACACTGGGTCTTAACTAAAACCCAGGAACGAAGAATAGAAACGTCAGAAATTAGATTTTTGAGAATCGAAAACGAAATAAAAATATGCGAAGTGAACTATATAACTTATATTCAAACTATTATATGGAATTGCACAATACAGAGTTGAATGGATGGACCAAATCAATAGAATGGATAACAATAGAATTCCGAAACAGATTCTTCATTACAAACCACTAGGACGAAGGAATGTAGGAATACCCAGAAAAAGATGTACTAACCAATTCTAGCATGAGAACAAACCTTAAGGTCTAATCCTTGATGTTGATTATAATTAGAGCTAGGATTTTTATGTACTAAAAGGAAAGATTGCAACGTAATATAATGAGAAGTTAGACTTACGACTGTCTATTGTTTTGATTTCACGTGCAAACAGTTGAACAGTATTAAGAGAAATAAGACTTCTGTCTTGTATCTAGGTTTCACACTCAAACAGTTGAATGATATATGTTATCTGTATTGCAATCTTATCTTTTATTACATAAAAATGCTAGGCCTAATGATGATGATGAAAATGATAAAATAAAAGTTCGTATCATCAGTGGGCTTATTTTTTTTTCATTATAAGAAGAAATAAATGATGCCACATTAAAAAAAATATTTTTAAATCATTGCAATATAAGTTGTATATAATGTTGTCATTTTTATTCGCAGCACAGATTGATACGATTTTTATTTCTTTCATTGCTACAAATAATTTTGAAAATGGCTGACTACACCTTCATAAGTGTAAGCTTATGCTATACTAATTTTTGTTAGCTTGTATTTTGTATAGGCCTATATTATTTTATTGGTATTTTATCCTGAAATAGTCGTAATTATGTCAATATTCCATAGGAGCGAGATCGTTTTGAGCATATTTATGCGTGTAGTTTTGTATAAGTTGCTGCATAGGCTACATACAGTAAAACAAAAATAAAAATATTAAAAGTTATACCTGAAATGTCAGTCGTCCTCAACAAATTAAAATCCATTAGAATAGTGAAGGCCTTTCAGAACTTCTTATTCCATCTTAAACAGATGGGTAGGTAATGAATTTTAATAGTAAATTACGATGCCAATTGGGTAGTAGATTTTACAGAAGTGAGGAAATGTTTAAAAACCGAGCGATTGCGAGTTTTTAATTTCCGAGGTTCTGAAGAACACTTCACAAACGTGCGTTGTACAATATTTTTTTGCGCAATGGTGGTTTCAAAATAATAAATAATAGTGAAATAATATCATCTTTGTTGGAAATATTTGCGTTCATTATAAACAACTGTCTAACGTTAACAGTGTGGGCAATGTTTATTAGTTGGGAATACAGCAAGCCGTGACACCAATCAGTCTTAAAATAGTGGCAAGTACGAATTTATTGTTTAATATTGTTTCAAATAAAGTTCAGTTCATTTAAAATGCAGTGATTTTTTTGTATATACATTGTACGTAGTATACATAAAGGGCAGTGGTTTTAATTCCCGCACGAGGTTTGTAATTTGTAATATTACACTATAGTTATTTAGGTTTCAACTCCAAAATGTAGGAAGTTGTACTTTCAATCATGGTCGCCATTGCTGTAAGTACGATAAAACGCATTATCGCACAAAAAAGTATTATACTGTACACATTATTATATGTTTATTAAAAAGAATTAATTCAACATCACTATTTAAGTCATGTCCCAAATGGGAGGCAATGACCAATCACGTTTCAATGAATTTTGATTTACAACCAATTACAATTGTGTTTCGTCTGGAATTTATCAAATAAGTCTACCATTTTAAAGAAAGTTCCTCCTTTTAACATTCTGAATAGGCCAGAGCATTATTTTGCAGTGACTAACTCTCTAAGAAATACAGCTACCAGATTGTATATATAGTGCACGAATATAAACACATACTGCTTGCGGGATATAATAGAAAAACATTAATAGTAATTGATTATACCACAATAAAACCACAATAAAAGAAAATTAATGTTTACATTTTCTTAAACGTATTGCGTTCCAGAAAAATATAATTTATATCATAGGGCATCAGAAATTAATTAATAACCTGTAATGTTGGTTATAAATAGTTTTTCATTTTTTCTCCACTAGGGTGCATTCTTACAATATTGCGATCTTTTGGAAACAAATAATATAATTTGGTTGCAGTGATGAACAAATGAAGCATAACAAACGTTTCTCATTTGTTTTCAAATATCGCCGTTTACATTAAATATATAAATATTTAAAAATAACTATATTTAAATAATGATAAACAGCTTAATTTTATTCTTTAAATAGTCCTAACAAATGTCACTCTTGATTTCCAAATTCTGTAGATAAATTTGGAAATCACTCGTGGCATTACTTATGATAAGACATAAAAATAATTATGTACGTTGTAAGGATTTATTTTTTTTACAATTTCGTTTCAAAATTCCGGCTTAAAATACGACTTGTTAATAAAGATCTTAATACACCTGTAAAACCTCATTTTAAATCCTTGTGACGTAGATAGCTGTTACGAGCGTGAATTAGAATTTGTCCCATTTACAGTACAATTAGTGGCACTGACACCTCCCTGTCAATATGTTGTAAGTGGTAGTACCTTATTTAACGATGCTATTCACCATCTAGAGTCATTACCACCGCATTCATTGCACGTGAAAGACAATTTCTTTAGTGAATCCGAAGGAATGAAGCTATTGAGATTGTTCTCATGAAAATATTTTTACATTTTACATATCTTTATCGATCCTAATTAATATACACCGAAAAGTTTTTATTGTTCGGGACCAAATTCAGCATATAGCATTCAATTAAAAAAAGTAAATTCGAGTTCGATAACTGTCTAATCAGACCCTTAGGAGTGGGAGTAACCTGAAAAAGAAAATTTAAAACCCACTTTAGCGACCGCAATTTTAGAATTTTTCAACATAATTCGGTAAATACTAGACGTGTTAAAATAAAAAATAAGAAGATATTCTCTAAAAATCAGCTAAATATATTCATTGTAAGTAGTAGTAAGCCGAAATTTAAATAAAATTCGCTCTAGCTGCTGTCATTTTTTCCGCAACGAAACTGGATTTAATTAACAGAAGATTTAATTATCAAAAGAAAGATTTTTGGCAAACCAGCAAAATCAGACAATAAATTCGATTTGCTGCGAAAATCGCTTAATTTATGTAGGTTCTGAGTGACGAGGATTTGTTTTATCATAGGCCTCTTCTTTAATGTTGAGCTTCTTATTACGTAAATATTTGACACGATATTCTATGCCACCTGTGAATATTCGATCGAAGAACAAGTGACTGCTTACGTCATGTTGGCCAATGTGTTATCACACGTTCCCTAGACCCAATTGACAACATTTTTACTCACATATAGTCTAAGGGGCTTTTATATCAGGAGTGCACCTACGTTAGTGAGCAAGCTAGGGTGATAAAATGGGCAAGATAGTGTTAGATGGACAAAATAGTTTTTTTGGGCAAATTAGGGTGAGAAAATAGGCGAGTTAGTACACCAGATTAGTTTAGTGTTCACTTGTTGTTAGCGGAGTTTTGCAGTACGTTCGCTACACTGTCTGAGTAAGAACTAGTACATTGTTTACATTGCAAATATGGTGATTTTAGGTTACTTTGAGCTCAACTTCTCAGTTCATTCGAAGGTATATCTCATATTAAACAAACTTCAACATATATATTAGGTAATTATTCGCATCCTGTAATAATAAATTGCGCGTTTTCCCGTTTTTTATGTGAATTTATGTAGGTGGCATGATTGCATAGAATCTCCGGATACCATGCTCAGGACTTTTACACATTCAAAAATATCCATCAATCTCAGCCGAATTTGAACCTGGGAATCTTGGATGCAGATAAGCAGGCCTACACGACTGTGATCAGACCACTGGGACTGAAAGTTTTGTAACTGTGAGTAGAGAGTCTTGTATAATGTCAGGCCTTGTGGACTTGGGATGCGTGAATACATTACAGCTGGGCTTGTGAATGTGTTGTGTTTTATGATATAAATTGCAAATATGCGCTCTTGAGACTAGAAACACTTGTACTCAAAACAACCAAATTCTAGAGTAACTTCATAGTAACTACAGTATACTGTAGGGCGTGTCAGTAAAATCGTGCAAAAATTAAACAGCACATGCTCTGCGAAACTAGCTTAAGTAGATGTTGGAGTAAACTTGTCTACGTCATTAGGCCAACGGTTTTTCTGGCTTATTTACAACGACACGTACAATGCCGTGCCATACTGTTTAATTACATTTACATTCTATATTGGGTCCACCGAACTGGTCTCGAGGTAGCGTGGTGTCTTGTCAGAACGACCCGGGTTCGATCCTCGGTCGGTCGGAGAAAAACACCTGGGCATCATAATCATCATTTATCATATGCACATCATTATATACAAAACTACCAGAACAACTGGAAAGCCCATCTTCAACGAATGCCGCCTCATAGAATTCCAAAAGCCATACTTCGCTACTGTCCCCAAGACAAAAGATCGCTGGGACGTCCAAAAAAGCGCTGGATGAAAAATTCATCTTTGAGACCGTGACAGGCCACACGGCCTAATACTTGCATGGATGATGATGATGATATTGAGTTAAGATTAAGACCTCTTCTGGCTAATCCTTACCATCATCACCATCCACCATATCAATGGGGCAGCGTAACCCCGCCTTTCAGGCGTCCCAACCTCATAAGAAGGTTACAATATGCCAATGGCAGGATAGAATACCAGAAGTTCCGAAATGATAAACTGGTGTCATTTAATAAAAAAAATCTGTATTGGTTCGCCGTACTGGCTCATATGGTACCATGTCTGTTTCTCTAGAATCGGGCTGAAAAATGTAATTGTAAAATTAATTAATTTTAATTCGATTAATTCAACTGTAAAATATCCAGTTTTCTATCTCGGTGTCAGAAAGAGTGATGGTGCCAATTTATAATTGCTAGATTGTGTACAAAATCTCTAAATTAAATCCCTCTGCAGTACATATGTTGAGATTCTTCACCACATGTATGAACAGAAGTAGCACATTTAGAATGACAACGGGCCACGACTGTCTGGCAAAACACCTTTATAAAATCAATGTTCTACGTTCACCAAAATACATTTTATGCAATTACCCTGATGGAGAAATGGTCGAAGGTCATCTGAACAACTGTATCGCTGTCAAACCTGAAAATTCTAAGACAGACCTCGAAGTATTGGAGAGCAATACTGTTAATGACTTCAGTGTTAGTTGCAGCACATTAGACAACAACAACAACATAATGTTGAGAAGGCATGTTGGTAGCGATTCGTCCGTTGGATGCGGACATTAAAGCCTGGCTGCCCTCTTCGTACCAGCACCGGGTTTCACCTTTTGCTTTCTCCTTTATTTTCATCATCCTTCATTCCACACAATTTACAATACACAAACACACAAACATACACTCATCCTACACTCCTATCTGTTCACAATACAATAATACACCATCTACGTAAAGTAGTCTCCCGATGTGGTGAGCAAATTGAAAATAGACCATATTAACATCATCTATACGCCCATCGACGAATCCGAAGCTTGAGAAATTCAGTTGATGGCGTTAGAGCACACATACTCCTGTTGTGAGGTACAACATGGTGCATTTATTCGCGTGTGTCAATGACGATAACTTGCAGTTGCCTGTAAAAAAATGTGAATATAAACATGTAAGAAAATACATAGTTGTAAAAAAGGGGATACATGTAACTAAATAGTGCAGTACATGTACACCCTTAGACAAAAAAATGAGTCATCCACAGATTCTATCAACCGATCGGGGAATTTCGTTAGCGCTCGCAGAAGCCGTATTCAAACCAACACGTTTTCAGTAATTGTACTGGGTTGTTTGCTAGTTAACGCAGTGCACACTCAACCAACATGAAAAAGAGAACTTAGCTTAGTGTGTTTCCGTGGCGAGAGGTTTAACAGACATCATCTGCGTTCGTAACATCACGGGTTCGATTCCCGTTCTACTTCTTTTTTAAACTGAATGTTAGAATAGCATTTCGCCTGTAATATAGTTTCATATTTAATTTTATATTTGAGTTTTATGGCTTTAATCCACGCACGAAACACACAAATTATATCTTCTAAAATGAAAACTTTAACAAAAACAAAATCAATATCGGGCGTATGAACCCTCAGCATCTATTACCGCCCTCAATCTGCGGGCATTGAGATTGCCTTGTGCCTATGTCCTTGTGTATGCGCTCAGCTATGATAAAACTCAATATGATTCATTATAAACAAACTTGTTAGAGGCTGTTGCTTTTGCGCAGACGTCTGCGCATCACAGTCTATTGAATGCAATACATTGAAATTACCTAGATCAAACCCTGAATGTGGTAAATATAATTGTTACAATAACGACATTAACATTGATTTAATTCAAATGTTAAAGTAAAATGTTGTATTTAATTCATAAAACATTTTAATACAAATAACACGAAAAAAAAACTGCATAATTGAGGACGCGGACCTGCGACCTTCATTAACAGAAAGTGACTGCAATTCTTTACCGCTGACCTAACAGGACACGTAGGAGTGTCTTCAGTTCATAACACACAACACAGTAGCTCAGGGACTGCACATTTATGACTATTTTCCTAGTTTGAACCCAGCGCAAAACCGAGTAGGACTTAGAAGAAATGTGCATTCACGAGATGACTTATTTTTACACGCTTTATATTAGCTTGACCTGTATCTATCTATCTATATAACGGAATATTTCAAAGCGATTTTCACCCACTTAAAATCATCGGATCGACTTGAAACTTTGTATACGTGTAGAGGATCCGTGACAATATAATAATGTCATATTTATTTTCTAAAATCCTGGCCATAATCATCAGAAAATCAAAAAAGGTGTTTTTTTTATCAATGTAACGGAATCTTTCAACGCGATTTTCACCCACTTAGAAACATTGAATCGACTTGAAACTTTGTATACTTGTAGAGGACCCGTGACAATACAATAATTTCATATTTTGTTTCTAAAATCCTGGCCAGAATCATCCGAAAATCAAAAAAATGAAAACTGGTATAATAGGTTGCGGACTTGTGGACTTTTTAGTCAATCGTTGTAAGAGCTCAGTTGGTAGAGCAGTGAACTCTTAGTGGTATATAATTTCAGTAATCCATACGTCGCTGGTTCAAATCCGGCTGGGAGGTTTTTTTTTATGGAAGAGTATTACTTTTAGCTCATACTACAATAGTATCGAATTTAAAGATATTTACATTTTTATCTTATTCTGTAAAATATTAAAACTAAAAAATAAAAAAATAATAGTTTTAAAAAACTAAAAGAACACGCTTTATTAGAAAATTAAAAAATGAAAAATAATTTTAATTTCCAATACGTTTGGGATAAAATAAAGTGGTCAACAAAAAAATCATCTCCAACCCATATAGAATAAAATTAGAGTTGTCAACAAAAAGAAAATAATTTTACCATCAAAAGCGTGGGGTGCTTTTTATGATTTTTACATTTTATTCTTAGAGAGCTTACTTTTACCAATATCTGCTTATTATCAAATATATTAATTGATATAGAGCACCCCACGCTTTTGATGGTAAAATTATTTTCTTTTTGTTGATAACTCTAATTTTATTCTATATGTGTTGGAGATGATTTTTTTGTTGACCACTTTATTTTATCCCAAGCGTATTGGAAATTAAAATTATTTTTCATTTTTTAGTTTTCTAGTAAAGCGTGTTCTTTTAGTTTTTTAAAACTATTATTTATTTTGTCTAAGGGTGTACGTCTCTGTAAATAAATTCGGAAAACTGCAATGATATAGTCTTCCATATCCCTGTAAGCTGACTTCGCAAACCCTAGATTCCCTAACTTAAATTATTCATTGAGAATCACCTTTGCCATGTTTACTTTGGGTACACTTTTATTGAAACACTCTGTTACTTTGGGTACACTTTTATTGAAACACTCTGTATAACTATACTTTATTGCTCTGTAGTCGACGTCAGTCTTCTGAATTTCTTCCTTTAATTCACACTGCAATTGAAATTCCTTACCAAAGATATAATTATGACGTTAAAATACTTTAAAAGAAATATAAATTTATAGGGTCTATTATATCTAACACTGCCTTAAACTATTTTGATAGTTATGAAGGAGAATACCACAAACTTTTTCATTGTCGATAATTTACGATCAGAACATAACGACTGAGTGAATATTTCTGAGAGATGAAAACTCGTGTGGTTTAAAATAATATTTGGTGAATGAAACTAAAATGTTATATTTATGTATATATACCCCATACGTCCCGCGGGGGACAATAGTGCTCCCTAGCGGGAGTTCCTTAACCAAGCTAATTTAGTTACGCTTATTTACCGACAGATGTCAAGTAATGGCAGGTATTAGCACATCATCGCCTCAAAGAGACATTTAGTATGCAACTAAGGTATTACTCGGATGGATCGGTTAAATTTTGCACAGAACACTTTTTATTCAGGATTACGGTACTTTTTTGAGTATGAAAATCTTCAGTCTCGAGACCTCCCACAGAACCCACATTGAGGCTCCTGTAAGAGGATCAATGATTTTAGTAGGAATTCTGTTAAAATTAGGCCCTAGTTTGGATTTTTATTTTTCCATCCTAAAAAAAAACATAGATTCTGGCCGGGTTTGAACTAGAGGCAAGGAAGAAATATTATTTAGTAAATGAAGATTTTAATATGGAATTTTAATAAAATATAAGATAATTACATATTCTATGTAACATTGTTATATAATTGAATTTATTGTACAATACAAGGAAATGTAGTATCATCTATTGGTTAGATAATTTCCTTTATTGGAGTAATAATATTTATTTTCATTGGTAGAACGACCTTTTGTATTCTGTAACTTAGAAGTCAGAAACATTTGCGACTAAGGTTCGACAATTCCCTAACAATTACGCATGAAGTCCTACAATTTCATATTTAGTGATATTGATCTTTATTGATTCAAATTGTAAATTGGATTGATGAATATTCAATGGCTATCGTATGAATCAAAAAGTCTTCGTAATGCAAGGGCCTACATAGGCCTTATACAATTTAGTGGTTTAGCCTTGTATGATAATAATATTGTTAATAATAATAATAATAATAATAATAATAATAATAATAATAATAATAAGTAAACAATAAATAAATAGTATATTACGATGCGAGGTTGGGAAGTGGTTTTTACAGAAGCGAGGAAAGTTTAAAAACCGAGCGATAGCGAGGTTTTAATTTCCGAGATTTTGTAAAACACTTCATAAATATGCGTTGTACATTATTTTTTTTGCGCGATGGTGTTTTCAAAATAATAAATAATAGTAAAATAGTAGCATCTTTGTTGGAATCATTTGCGTTCATTATAAACAACTGACTAACATTAACAGTGTGGGTAATGTTTATTAGTTGAGACTATAGCAGACCGTGACACCAATCAGGCACAAAATGGTGGCAAGTACGTATTTATTGTTTTATATTGTTTCAAATAAAGTGCAATGATTTGTTTCGTATAATGTATATTAACACTATATTTTGGATATCTTTTTGTATATACATTGTACGTAGTATACATAAAGGGCAGTGGTTCTACTTCCCGCACGTGGTTTGTAATACGTAATATTACAATATAGTTATTTAGGTTGGCAACCCCGAAATGTAGGTAGTTGAACTTTCAATCATATCCGCCATTGTTGTAAGTACGACAAAACGCACTATCGCGCAAAAAATAATATGAATAATTGATATGTTTTATTTGTGAGATGTTTGATTCGTTAATGAACGATATGCAAACTTGGCCCCGCCTGAAGTCAGACAAGACTGGTAGTATTCATAAATGTTAATTAATCCTTGATCGCATTACAAAACTCTTATCATTTTAATTAACTCACTTTAACCACTCGGCTTATAGATAGGTCTACTTTTCACATGTCACGTGCCACCCGGTCCTTACAGTGATACTTCCTGTCGGAAGAGAGATTTTAAACAATGGATCACACGCATACTTCTCTGACCACTCAAAGACATGTAGATGATTGATCTCAATCTGAGTATCTCCTCCGAGACAACGCAACTTGAAGACGAAACACGCCATTCACACACAACACACACACACACACACACACACACACACACACACACACACACTCATTTATACTAAACATGGCGTATATGATAATGATTGTGCTGTTAGATGGATGTTTGGGAACCGTTTGGACCTTCTAGTTTCCTGGTCATTTTTCTTACAGGTGAGGAAAAAACTCGAAAGAAAAATAATCATCCAGAAAACTGTCTCGACAGGTGATCGAATCCAGGCCCTCTACTTACGAGGAAGCGACGCAACTCCGATACCACGACGTTGGACATAAAAACGTTACATGTTGCTAAATGTACAAGCGCGCATGTGCAGATTCACGTTTTCTCTTCTGTGTTGTAATAATAAAAAGTAGAAAATGGATGGTTATAAAAGGAAGAGTTCCAGTAATTGGACAGAAGAAGAGAAAAATGCTATTTTGTTTAATTGAGAAGACAATTTCAGTTAAATGCAAGTACTAGTAACAAGAGCAACAAGTAACAACAAATTTATAAGGACATTTATGCTTAGTTCTGTTCAAATTGTGCAACCTATAAAATATTTTTTTAATATAAAACTTCATCCAATTTTGGAAATTGCCCTCTTTATCCTATTACTCGGTAAAGATTAAAATTTAAGCTGGTCCGGTGGCATTTGGAACTCCAGTTACAAAAGTCTCGATATAAAAATATATTGTATTATTTTTGTCCAGATCCAACTGATTATCTTTAAGGCATGTCTAGCTTTTCCCTCCTGACATTGGTGAAATTGTAACCACTTCTGAGGTTAGGGCGCCTGGAGAGTAGAATTAAGTTACTCCGATTATATTATGGGTGATACATGATAATGAAATATAAGGAGAGTCCTTAAATCTAAATTTGACCTAAAATTCCAGATCATGGGAGAACACAGGAATAATTTCCTTTTGAAAAATCTTGTGGTCTTACCGGGAATCGAGTCTGATGAACTGTAATCTGAAGCTCTGACCACTTGTCCATGAGGCTGGTCTACGTTGTAAATTAAAACAATTGTCTTGCCTATGGTGGTTGTAGGTATGATACACGGTATCTTACATTTAGAAAGAAATAAACTAAAAGTACTGAAAAATGAGATCCTATGTCAAATATTCTGTTCCATAAGGAATGAGTGAAGCTTCACAATGAGGTACTCCATAATTTAGATCATTGTTCAAATATTGTTACTTTATTACATCTATAAGATTAAGATGAATCAGTTATATAGCTCGAATTGATGACAGTAGATGTGCTTTCATAATTTATTTTGGAAACCCTTAGGGAAAAGACCATTACGAAGACACATGATATATATATCACGTGTCTTCCTAATGGTCTTTTCCCTAAGGGTTTTATATATATACATATATATATATATATATATATGAATAAGAAAACTTTCTTATTCATACTTATATCCGCGAAAATCTGCAATATATATACATAAATTAAAAATATTATATTTAATTTGCTTACTTGTGATAGGAGCTGCTAGATGGCAGTGGAGACCGAGTTCCCCACTACATCTCGTAATAATGCGTATATATATATATATATATATATATATGATAAGAAAAATAAATGCCTAGACAGGGTGTGACATAACTCAACGGCAAAATTTCAGGAATGAGTTCCTCATATGGACAGAATAAGAAATGTATATTACAACATGGGTCCGGAAATTGATAATTACAGAGTTATTCGAACTTTTATGACCCTGGAAATTACAGAGGAATCAGTGTGATGTCATCCATGAGTAGAATTTTTAGCAGTATCATCACAAACAGACTTGAATACACTATCGAAGGAAGAATGTTGGAAGACTAAGCAGGATTTACCAGAGGGAAATCATGCATGGATCACATTTTTAGTCTGAGACAGATAACAGAAAAATCACATGCTAAGGGCCAGGAAATTAATTTGATATTTGTTGATTTAGAAAAGGCCTATGACTCAGTGCCAATCAACCAACTTTGGGATGCAATGGTTGATGTTGGTATCGATTTACCAATGATTTCACTTGTCCGACGGTTGTACCAGCAGTGTCAGGCTTCGGTTAAAGTGGGTAAGATGATATCCTCTCCATTCAGAACTACTAAAGGCCTGCGACAGGGCTGTAGTATGTCCCCTACTCTGTTTCAAATATACATCCAGCATATATTGGAGCAGTGGAATCGATATTGTGGCGGCATGGGAGTACCAGTCCAAGGTGGCACAGTACATTCCTTATTATTTGCAGATGATCAAGTGTTGATAGCTCAGAGTAGTGAGGATGTGAAATACATGATGAGAAAACTTCTAAATGCTTTTGAAATAGGAGGATTAAGAGTAAACGTGGAAAAAACTGAATATCTTGTAGTAGGAGGAAGTGGACGAGATATATCCCTATCCCAAGGAATTATTAGAGCTGTTAAAAAATTTTAACATTTGGGATCACTTATTGATGAATCAGGGAGTTGTAAAGCTGAAGTAGATAGGAGGTTAGTACAAGCACGAAGACCCATAAAAATGTTGAATGGAGTACTGTGGAGTAGGACAATGTCAAACCACACGAAGAAGAGGATTTTGAAGTCTGTTGTGGAAAGCATAATGACTTATGGTGCTGAGGGATGGACTTTGGTAGAGGGACAAAAAACTAAGATCTTGGCAGTGGAGATGGATGGAATAAGACACAGTGCCAGGGTGTCCAGGTTGGAAAGAAGAAGAAATGAAGAAGTGAGGCAGATGATGGATATGGAGGAGACAGTGGTGGAAAGGATCGAAAGACGAGCTCTTCAGTGGTATGGCCATGTCAGGAGAATGGAGGATGATAGGTGGCCCAAAACTCTTTTGGAATGGTCACCTTCTGTTAGAAGGGAACGGGGCAGGCCAAGAACAACTTGGAGAGGAGAGATCCATAGATTGATGAACGACCGAGGTCTGGAGGAGGATGAATGGCGTGATCGGCAAAAATGTCGAATGGGAATACAGGGTAACCGCTGAAAAGTGGAGAGGCCCTCAAAAGTAAAAGTAAGTAAGGTTATTAAGGTTTACAGTACTTATTGAAAGTCTGTTTTCTGTTGATTGTAGACTGCTGTGATGTACACAAATGAAGAATATGCCTGTATTGAGGCACAAGGAGGTCACTTTGAACATTTCAACTGACAGAACAGAGCGCTCCAACAAGTCCCTTGCATTTTTGTCGCCATGTACTAACATTCATAAAAGTTCGAATAACTCTATAATTATCCATTTCCGGACCCATGTTGTAATACATTTTTTTTATGCTCTCCATATGAAGAACTCATTCCTGAATTTTGCCGTTGAGTTATGTTACACCTACATATAAGAAAAATGAATGTTTGTACTAGACTTGCTCGGTTGCGTAATCGGTAGCGCACTTGAGTATCAATCCAGAGGTCCCGGTTCAAGTCCCGTCCGAGCATTTATTTTTATTATGTCATATTAAGCTTAAATTGCTCATTGTCAAAAATTTAATTATAACATCGATAAAGCGTCACTGCTATAAAGTAAAAATAGTTTTAATTTGCTTACTAGCGATAGGAGCTGCTAGATGGCAGTGGAGACCAAGTTCCCACTACATCTCGTAATAATGAGGAAATATGTATATAAGAAAAATTAATGTTTCTACAAGACTTGCTCGGTAGCGTAATCGGTAGCGCACTGGATATCAATGCAGAGGTCCGGGTTCAAGTTCCGGCCGAGTATTTATTTTTCTTGTGTCATATATATATATATATATATATACTGGGTATTGCAAAAAAACCGACAACGGAGGTGAGGTAGTATATTGAGATATGTTTATCATTTTTAATAAGATACCAATGTCCGGAAATAATGCGTTTTGACACTATGGCTAGTTAATTATGTCTCAAGATCAATGTTAGTTCGAAGGATTTGAAGACTTATTACTTGACAACACCTCACATGTACTGAACCTATGATACGTGGCTTTGCAACGGAATATGGCTGTAACACGACGGAGCTCCAGCTCATTTCGATGCCTATCTGAGGAGACATTTGGATACCACGTATTCAGGTCGAGTGGACCAGTCTCATGGCCTCCTGAATCACCTGATCTTAACCCTCTCGACTACTTTCTGTGAGGCGACATGAAACAGTATTTTTATCAGACTTCTGTAAAGTCACGAATATAGCCCGAATCCACGCTGCTGCAGAAATAATTCAAATGAGGCCAGGCGTATTTGAACGTGTGCGCCAATCACTACACCGCTGATATACGCTCTGCAATGAGATGGCAGGTGGATATTTTAAAAATTGATGTAATTGTGACAGTATTGTCAAGTATTGAGCCTTGAAATCCAACTAACAGAACTCTTGAGAAGTTAGCTACGCATAGTATGAAAACGCATCATTTCCGGACATTGGTACCTTATTAAACATGATGAACATGTCTCAATATACCACCTCACCTCCGTTGTCGGTTTTTTTGCAACATCCTATATATATATATATATATATATATATATATATATATGTGTGTGTGTGTGTGTGTGTGTGTGTATGTATACCCGATACGTTCCTCATGGAGACATGGGTGCTCTCCTAGCTGGAGTTTCTTGACATAGATGAATTTATTTACACTTATTTCGGTGCAGATGACAGTGAGTAACATGTGGTCAGCACATCACCTCACTGAGACGTCTAGTGGGTAACTTGGATGGGGAACGTCGGTTAAATTTTTCTCGGAGGGTATAATTTCGGCTTGAGTTTCTTTTACGAACTCGAAAATCTTCGGACCTCCACGGCTTATGGTCCTTCCCGGAAGCTAGGGATAGATGGGAGAACAATATTCGGGTGGATCTTAGAAAACTGGATATCGAAGTAATGAACTGGATCAAATTGTCTGAGAGTATGGATCAGTGAAGAGCTTTAGCGAATTCGGTATTGAACCTATGGGTTCCATAAGCCATAGAGTTAATTACACAAAGAGTACTCTCAAATAAAGAAGCTGCTTCTAGTGTAGGTACAACCCCTAACCAAGGCTATCTGATGAATTTGATTCAGTTGACTCAGATCAAGGCTTAGGGAATACGGTATGAGACCTATTATATTTGTATATATGTTTTTTTATCCAACGTTACCACGTTGTTTCGACATTTTGGTATTCTCTCCTAGCATGACGTTATTGTAACCCACTTCTGAGGTTGGGGCGTCTGGAAGGCGGAGTTACGCTGCCCAGATTATATATGATAGGTGATAATGATGGTAATGATGCGACAGTAGAGGTTTTAATCCTAAATTTAATGAATATGTTAATGATGGCCAGATGATGTTCGGAGACCGTTTGGGCCTTAAAGTTTCCTGACGTTTGTCTTACAGGTGAGGAAAAACCCCGAAAAAACCATCACCCAAGAAACTTTTCCCTATCTGAGATCGAACCCGATCCCGATGGGTGACAAGGCAGCACGCTACCTCGGGACCACAGCGGTTAAAACCCTAATTAGTTTATATGAAAACTTGCTCAGTCACTATTACTTTCTTCTGGAACTTGATTCATGATTACGATAACTGCGATATCATACTATATTTAAAGTTAGCGAAGTATCCGGATTTTTATGTCCTAATTTTTTACATGAATACGTCTTTAAATTTGCTTCCATAGTGAGAGGCAATCCAGAAAACTTGTGATAAAGTACGGGATAAAGTTTGGTGTTGCAGCTACATATCTATAATCTACACCCAACATTTAACTACACAACTTGATAAATAAAGAATCAAAGAATTTTGAGTGTGAACTGAGCCGCATAGAGCGCGGCAGAAAGGAAAGCGCCGCCATTTTGTAGTCGTTTCGCTGAGTCACATAATTTTCGTACATCCCCGATACGTGATACTTGGAGAGCTTAGGGGCCTAATATCAAATAGCAGGTCTACTGAATTCCTTTGAGATGAAGTTAGTTGTAGGTGGCGTTGTACAAGACAAGCTTTTTACTTACGCGACTTATGCAATTTTTGATGCAATTTAAAGTATTATAAACTGTTCATGATACCATTTATCTGCGAGTAATTAACATCGTCAAATTATGTTAACACATTATGAAATGTACTAGTGGAAATATGATTTTACGTTGTAACCGTAAGACATGTTGAATTTTCATAGATTAACTGTGATTAAGAGGTAATTTATTTTACGTATTAAATCACATTTAAAATGCAAGGAACCTAAAAGCTAACCTAACCTAACTCAATTACTGTAACCTAAATCAATTACCCTAACCTAAGTGAATCCCATGGAACGCCCTTTTTATTATTTTACGCGGTTAAATAAGTAAAAGTTAAATTCGGGCATATTTTTTTCAAACCATAGATATGGTCTAAGTGTGATAATCGGTGGTATATCGCTCATTAAAAGTGTGGTAATCGGTGATTTATCGCTGGTTACGACGGCCATTTAGAATAACTGTTGTAACTTGTGTGGTCATGACAGGCAATGTTCCCACTTTATTTTCATATTTACGACTAAAATAAACAAATAATGATAATTACTTCTCGCAGGTAAATACATTTAATATGATATTTTATTAATATTTCTTGCAATTAGGTAGTGTTAAAGTAGGTAAATCAAAAGCTGGTCATCTCCCACCCGGCCGTTGTTGTAATATGAGGAAAGTTTGTATATCAAATATTTTATTTATTTATTATTTATTCAGCCTGGTGAAGATAAGAATATGTGGCCTTCTCTTTAACTTACCAGGACAAACATTATGTTACATTAAAATATAGCCATCACAATTAATTCTAATATTAAATATTAAATGAAGATTTTATCTAAAAAATTAAGATCAACAATATAATAGTGTTAATGTTAATTGCGGTTAAAACTAAAACTATTAATAAAATATGCACAAGCTAGGTAAATTAAATTGTCTGGTAAACTGTTCCTATCTTATTTACATAAGAAAAGAAACAAAGAAAAATAATGAGATATAATAAATTAATTTGCCGGTTATATAATATTTAAAATAAACAAATGCAAATATTTGTTAATCTTAATAATATTTTCATAAAACAAATGGAATTATTAATATATATTTCCAGATAAATTATGGAAGAATTTGTTTTCATAACGTCTGAAAAAATGGGAAAATATCAAAGTATTAGTTTTTATATTAAATAAAAATTTGATTACATACCTAGGCCTATTGGAAAAGAAACAAAAATTAAATTTTATAAAGTAATGACTGTTCCTGTAGTATGGATCAGAATGATGGACGATCACTAAAATACACCAACAAAGATTGGAAGCAGCTGAGATGAGATTTTTAAGAAATATAGCAGGATACAGGCCTACTCTGCTGGATAAGAAAAGAAATGAAGATATAAGAAAGGAAGTAAAGATTTTCAAACTTACAGACAGAATAATTAAATATAGGAACGCCTGAAAAGTGCATATTGATACTCGTAGAATGCCAGAAAAAATATTTCCATAAGTTTTGCTAAATTATAAACCGCAGAAATGTTGGACTCCCACACAGAAGATAGTCTGAACAATTTTAACAATTCTAGCTTTCATGAAACAGGAACGAGCTAACAAGCTTAATCCCTGGATGATGATGATGATGATGATGACTTATCAGATCTCGATATGATTGAAACATAATTAATGTACACATTAATAAAATATGTATGTATGTGTATATATATATATATATATATATATATATATAGGCCTATACAAATCCGAATCATAGCAATGGCAATAATATTGGTTTCCGCCACTTTTCTATATCTCTATATCTCTATATAGACAAGGCGAAGAGTCTATAAATAAAAATAAATGGAAATGGGAAGGATTATGAAAGTTCTAGAAGCAGAAACAATGAAACATCTGTGTTTGACAACTCTGTAAATGTTGACTTTACGTTATATAAAGCGCTTCAAGATGGCGAATAAATTCCAGAGCCTGCTGTTAAATTACTTAATGTTTATCCAGCGTGTAAATGATGTAGGCCATGAAATTGGAGCGCGCAATAAGTCGATATTCGCTGACATTACTTCATATAGCCTACAGAGTCCACCCCGTCTAACTGGTGGTCAATAGATTCTAAGATGGCTTAATATGTTTAGTTACAAATAGATATTTATAGTAAATTTTAAGAAAAATGCAGGTCTTGGCAATGTTTCGTCTCCTATTACTATTCAGTTTTATTTGCATATAGATTTCCAAAATTTACAAATATTTCTGTGCTTAATGTTTTATTTTCCTTCTCGGCTTGTCCCGATTAATCCATCCCATTTCGATCAGTCCTACTTCAACCGTTCCTTTTCTTTTCTACTAACTCACTGGCACTATCGAACTCGTACGTTCATGGTCGCGCGGACATAAGCTCTCCATACACCCCTATATTGAGCTAATGTTTTCCAATCATTCCCTGTATAATCTACTTCCCTCAAATCATAGTTAATGTTGTTCTCCCACCTCATTCTTGGTCTACCAACTGGGCGTTTTCCATCTAGTTTTCCTACAAGAAGCTTCCATGCATCCCTTTCATTCCCATTCGTGCCACATGTCCTGTCCATCGCAGTCTACGAGAATTCGTATAAAGATCATATAGTTCACTGTCGTGTAATCTTCTCCATTCACCTGTCTGCTCATCTCTCTTTGGTCCAAAAATTTCCCCAATTCTCAAATACTCGTAATCTTGTTTCCTCCCTTAAAGTAAGAGTCAATGTTTCGCATCCATATAATATAACTGGTAGAATAATAGTTTTATATATTTTCAGTTTAACGTTTTTTAAAAGGAGTTGGGTCGACAAGAGTTTCTGTAATACATAAGAGCATTCATTTCCAGATTTGAGCCTATGTTTAATTTCTTTATGCATCTCATTCCTATTTCTGGTTATTGTTCCTAGATATTTGAATTCAGCCACTTCCTCAAAAGTTTCCTCATTTGTCATTAGCTGTCCATTTCCATTATATAATGTATTTCTATGTGTGACCATATACTTTGTTTTATTGATATTTACTTCCAGTCCAAATTTCTTAGTGTTACTCAATAGTGGGTGCGTGTTGGCCTTTAGTATCTCCCCACTATCGCCCAATAGTACTACATCATCAGCATAAACTAACAGCTTATTAATACCATTGAGTTGTAGGCCTTCTTCATCCTCTAAATATTTGATGACATGTTTTAGTACAAAATTGAATAGTAGAAGAGATAGTGTATCTCCTTGCTTCAATCCATTGTGGATTTCAAAAATATTCGAAAACTGTTTGCCTACACGCACCCTATTGTTTGTGCCATTTAGACACATTCGTATAAGTCTTAAGTAACTTTTTAGGAATCCCGAACTCTAGCATGATACATATAACTTCTCCCTCTTTTCTCCTGCATTTATAAATTGTAAGGTCTTCTATCCTTACTTCTTTCAGTCGGAACCATTGCAAAGACCTTCTTGCATTCTTCTTAAGTGAACATACTGATTTTTATATATATAATAATAATTTTATTGCAGCCAAATAGCCAGGATGAAAATAGAATACATTTTAAATTTACATATTTGCATATTCACACATTGTTTTTGTTCTTTTTGTGCATAGCTCAATGTGATATCGGTCACACGATTTTTCGCATAGCGTACATTGACAGTCTTTATTTGCTTCATGAAATTTTGTGTTGTTGCATATCAGGTGGTGGAATCCATGGACTGCCAACCTAGTGATGACGTGTCTCATTTCGAAATTTTCTTTTGTCCACGCACGGTCCACCATTGCCCCGGTGCTGTAGAATTCTGGATGTATTTCTTCTCTTTTTCTGTTCAATGTTGCTAGCAGCTGCTCAGATGCGCTGGTGCTGGGTAAGAGTATGCTTGTTCTGAGGTCGTCGATGAGGAAAGTTTCCTTCGCCAGTAGGTATGCGAGTCTTGAATGTGTTACTTTTGACACTCCTAATACTGCCTTTATATATCTCGCTTTCACCCTTTCTAGAGAGGAAAGATTCTTCATTGTTAAATGTGTCCATATGAGTTCTATGCCGTATGTCAGTATTGGTCTAAATAACAGCATTGCCGTCTCTAAGGTGAGGGATCTAATGTTTCTTATTTCATGCATTGCCATTATTGCCTGGGTTGTCTTTTCTGTGATATGTTTTGTGAATTTTATATTATATATATATATATATATATATATATTGCATATTACAAATATTCATTTCTGGTATTATCTAATTTTTTATTTTTATTTTAAACATCTCGCTAATCCATTTCCACTGACATGGGTTTTAACTCTACTTTTTTATTAAATGTCGATGTTTAATCTCCACATGTAACAGTAATTTTTACTATTTAAATAAGCTGTTAGTTTATGCTGATGATATAGTATTATTGGCCGACAGCAAGGAGATACTGAAGGACAACACGCACACACTATTGAGTAACACTAAGAAATTAGGACTGGAAGTAAATATCAGTAAAACTAAATATATGGTCACACGTAGAAATAAATTATATAATGGATATGGACAGCTAATGACAAATGAGGGAAATTTTGAGGAAGTGGCTGAATTCAAATACCTAGGAACAATAATCACAAATAGGAATGAGATGCACAAAGAAATTAAACATAGGCTTAATTCGGGAAATGCGTGCTATTATGCATTGCAGAGACTCTTGATGTCCCATCTCCTTTCAAAAAATGTTAAACTGAAAATATATAAAACTATTATTCTACCAGTTATATTATATGGGTGCGAAACATGGACTTTTACTTTAAGGGAGGAAACAAGATTACAAGTATTTGAGAATAAAGTACTTAGGAAAATTTTTGGACCAAAGAGAGATGAACAGACAGGTGAATGGAGAAGACTACGAAACAATGAACTACATGGTCTTTATAGGAAGCCAGATATAATAAGAACAGTTAAGTCTCATAGACTACGATGGGCAGGACATGTTGCACGTATGGGGGATGAAAGACTTGCATGGAAGCTTCTTGTATGAAGCCAGAGGGAAAACGCCCAGCTGGTAGACCAAGAATGAGGTGGGAGAATAATATTAACTATGATTTGTGGGAAGTAGATTATACAGGAAATGATTGGAAAGCATTAGCTCAGGATAGGGATGTATGGAGAGCTTATGCCCGTGCGGCCATGAACCTACGGGTTCGATAGTGTTAGTGAGTAAGTAAGTAAGTATTTAATTATGTAATTTATGACGTGCTAGAATGCTAACAATCTAGTTATGTTTACTAGGCCTAGTTGTCCTAGTACTGGAATTTATTGACTTTTTGTAGAACATAGGCAATATTAAATTTTAAATCACATATCCCACGGGTCCATCTGCCCGTTCCACAGTTAGAAGAAAATATACACATGTGTATATTAGTGTGGTATTATAAGAACAGGCAATAAATATTCCTATTCTCCCTCATTATATATAGTGTGTCCACCGCTGTGGTCTCGAGGTAGCGTGCTGCCTTGTCACGCAGCGGGCCCGGGTTCGATCCCGGTCGGGGCAGTTTTTCTGGGTGAGGTTTTTATCGGGGTTTTTCCTCACCTGTAAGACAAATGTCAGGAAAACTTTAAGGCCCAAACGGTCCCCGAAATCATATGGCCATCATCCTTATCATTATCATCATCATCCTTCACCGGTGTGGAAAGCAACGGGAAGCTACCACACCTACAATTCCCTAGTAAAGTTGCAAGCATAGCATGAAAATGCTATGATTGCAGTGAAGGACCTGCCTTCGGGCAGAATTACTATGGATGGATATATAGTGTGTCCACCGCTGTTGTCTCGAGGTAGCGTGCTGCCTTGTCACGCAGCGGGCCCGGGTTCGATCCCCGATCGGGGTTCTGGGTGAGGTTTTTATCGGGGTTTTTCCTCGCATGTAAGACAAATGTCAGGAAAACTTTTAAGGCCCAAACGGTCCCCCGAAATCATATGGTCATTATCATCACCATCATCCTTATTATCATCATCATCATCTTTCACCGGTGTGGAAAGAAACGGGAAGCTACCACACCTACAATTCCCTAGTAAAGTTTCAAGCATAGCATGAAAATGCTATGATTGCAGTGAAGGACCTGCTTTCGGGCAGAATTACTATGGATGGATATATAGTGTGTCCACCGCTGTTGTCTCGAGGTAGCGTGCTGCCTTGTCACGCAGCGGGCCCGAGTTCGATCCCCGATCGGGGCAGTTTTTCTGGGTCAGGTTTTTATCGGGGTTTTTTCCTCACATGTAAGACAAATGTCAGGAAAACTTTTAAGGCCCAAACGGTCCCCCGATATCATATGGCCATCATCATCGCCATCATCCTTATTATCATCATCATCATCATCTTTCACCGGTGTGGAAAGAAACGGGAAGCTACCACACCTACAATTCCCTAGTAAAGCTGGAAGCATAGCATGAAAATGCTATGAATGTAGTGAAGGACCTGCCTTCAGGCAGAATTAGTATGGATGGATATATAGTGTATATATATCCTGAACTCGTGTCCAACTCAGGATTGGATCGAGAGATGAGATGAAGTTATCATTTTGTTGTTATTATTATTATTATTATTATTATTATTATTATTATTATTATTATTATTATTATTATTACTATTTTTCTTTCTTACCCTTGCCAACTTTATATTGTGTAGTCTATATCTATTATGTATCATTAATCATAATTCTTATTGTATGTATAATTTAACCCTGGTGAAGTGGAAGAGAAGACCTTACGGTCTTGAGCTCCATCAGGTAAAATAAATATCTAAATAAAAGATAGTATACTCATGTTAACAAAAAAAAAAATATAGCCCCTATATTTATAGAGGTCTGCGAACTACAAGGATGCCGACCACACATGATACACCGTCACAGGGGCGGATGAACAAAATGAAACGAAATGGATGAAATGAGTGTGGAGGAATGGTGGAATGAAACTTGCCTCATTGGTCACCGTAATCTAGTGGTTATCTTGCTCAGCTATTGTTTAGATGTTCCTGAGGTCATAATATGTCTGGCCAAGATTGATAGATTTTTTCATAGATTAAAAGCGTGAATATGGCTTCTTTCAGAAGTTATGTGGTTTCCAAGGCGTAGATTTGCAGCCTTTAAAAGAACCTCAAGCCTGAAATAAATTATTCCTGAGGAAAATTTGTTAATACATTCAGCCGAATGTTGGATCGCGATATTAATAACTTAGATTATTAAAGAACAGCATGCCTGTCATTAAAAGAACGCACACTATCACAGGAAAGTGTCTTATTATACATATGTCTAATATTTGTGTTATATTAAGTTGCTTTCTTTGCAAATTATCATTATTATTGTTACGCATGTTCCAGTCTAATTAAAAATTATTCAGACATTAAGTGAAATGGAAGTTCCATGCAGGGAGACTAAATTTGATTGAACAAAACATTATAACTGTGTCAGTGTGGTCGCAATCGATTGTGTTCAGCAGAATTGTGAATTATGGATCGGAACAAAATATCGGCGGCTCCTACAGACGTTACGTTTCGTGCAGCTGTTAAACCATCATTTCACATGATATTATAAACAGTGTAGACATTTTGTAGTATCTGAGTTTTATCTTGAGTTTCAATAGACCATGATATGTTCAGCTTAAAAAATAGGAAGAATCCAGATACTAACAATTAGTTCTGTCGGCAGATTTTGGATGCACTCACATACAACTGTATGCACAATAAAACTTTTTTTACGCGCTTTATATTAGCTTCACCTGCATCCATCTATGTAATGGAATCTTTCAACACGATTTTCACCCACTTAAAAACATTGGATTGACTTGAAACTTTGTATACTTGTAAAGAACCAATGAAAATACAATAATTTCTTAAATAATATATAATAGGTTGCGGACTTACCGAATTTTAGTCCATCGTTGTAAGAAATTAATATTATATCCTCTGGTAGCTCAGTTGGTAGAGTGGTGGACTGTAGTGGTATATAATTTCAGTAATCCATAGGTGGTTCAAATCCGGCCCGGAGGATTTTTTAGAAGAGTATTACTTTTAGCTCATACTACATAATAGTTTAAAAAACTAAAACAACACGCTTTATTAGAATACTGAACTAAAAAATGAAAATAACTTTAATTTCCAACACGCTTGGGATAAAATTAAAGTGGTCAACAAAAAATTCATCTCCGACACATCTAGAATAAAATTTTGAGTTATCTACAAAAAATATTAATTTTACCATCAAAAGCGTAGGGTGCTTTTTATGGTTTTTACGTTTTTTCTTAGAGACTTTACTTTTACCAATATCTGTTTATTATCAAATATGTTAACTGATATAGAAAACCCCACGCTTTTGATGGTAAAATTATTTTTTTATATAACTATAATTTTATTCTCGATGTGTTGAAGGTGATTTTTTTGTTGACCACTTTAAATTTATTCCAAGCGTGTTGGAAATTAAAATTATTTTTCATTTTTTAGTTCGGTTTTCTAATAAAGCGTGTTGTTTTAGTTTTTTAAACAATTATTTATTTTCACTTCACATTAATATCTGTTGAGCATGCCTAACATGCGTACGTGGAATAGTTTAACCTACATAAGTAAATTTCGATTCAAGACCCTTCCCCCCTCTTTTTTTAGTATTAAGAAAATAATTATTTTGCCCTATAGTTTTTCTTGGATTTATGAAAATGTTTATTCTTTGTTAAATATTTATTATTATTAATTATTATTATTATTATTATTAATTTTTATTACGAATATTCCACAATACAGCGTTTCTCCTTCAACCCAAAGTGATTTGTCGCCAGAGGTTCTGTATAGAGCATCTTCTTCGCTCTAATCTCTAGCTTCCATACTTTTTTTCACTCCATTTATTCACATTTCTCTAGGTCTGTCTCTTCCACTTATTCCATTAGCTTTCCAATTAAGGATCTTCTTTGGTATTCTCTCTTTTTCCATTATTATTATTATTATTATTATTATTATTATTATTATTATTATTATTATTATTATTATTATTATTATTATTATTATTATTATTATTATTATTATTATTACTAATTAAATAAAAATAAGACGTACTTTTATTTTATTTTCATATTTATTATATAATTCAGTAAATATGAAAATCAAATAAAACTACGTTTTATTTTTATTTAATTAATAAATATGGATTTTCATCAAGTAAACGCCAACTCAATTGATTATTATTATTATTGTTGTTGTTATTGTTATTATTATTGTTATAATAATAATAATTAATATTATTATCATTGTTATTATTATTAATATAATAATAATAATAATAATTATTATTATTATTATTATTATTATTATCATTATCATCTAACTGCGGACATAAGCTCTCTATGCAACATAAGAGTATGTTCCAATCGTTCCATGTATAATTCACCTCCTTCAAATCATGGTTAATGTTAATCTTTCACCCCATTTTGGGCGCTTTCCCTCTGATTTTCGTTCTTTCTTTTCCCAATCATCAACCTGTCCTGACGATCTTTGGAAACCGTTTGAGCCTTAAAGTTTCCTAATATTTGTCTTACAGGTGAGGAAAAACCACAAAAAAAACCAATACCATGAAACTTTCCCGACCCGGGAACGAACCCGATTCCGTTGCGTACGAGGCAGCGACGCTACCCTAGAACACAGTAGTGGACAATTATAAAAGCATTTAGTGTAATATTGAAATAAGTAGTTTTTTAAAAGGTATGCGTTATATTATATTTATATTAACGTATTATACCTAATCGGTTTCATATTTCATCTTCTGCTAAAGATGGAACCAGTTATGACAGGCCTACAATATTTTAATGCATTTTAGCAAGTGGAGGAGACATAACCTTGTAGTTATTCAATTGCATAATTTTATATTATATTTTGGCGCAAAACATGTAATTTTATCCTGGAAATTTGATATTTTGACATAAAACTGTTTCCTACATGCCTAGAAATTATAATATTTTAAATATGATAATTATAAGGTAATTCATCATCATGAACTTATTTATATCTCAAGATGTGGTCAGTCCATCTTAATTGAGGCGGTCAGAGGACAAGGGGTACAAGTGATAAAAAAATTAGTTTGGAGAAAATTAAGTTTAAAGATCAATGAGAATATAAAATTCCAGTAATATCTGACAAGTCTCATAAATTGTGTTTGTGTTCCTTATATATGAGTCCATTTATCCGCAGAATATTAACAGATTCCATATAAACGTTAGTCCATACTATATTTTTTGTTTTGCATTAAGAGTCCCTTGTAACCCTTGTCCTCCAAGCAATGTTTTGAAATAAATTACCCATGAAAAGTAGATTCATACCAAAGCTTTTATTATGACTGGAAATACGTACATATCCAAACAGTTACATATTACGACAAGATTAATAGACAAAATCAGTCTTAAAGTTCATTGCACTAAAACCTACATGGATACATTCTCTTACCCGCCTCTCCACATGAATGTTTCCCTTCCTGTCTGTATACTGTTAGCCTTCATCCCTTCCTTTTTTGCCCAATTTACTGGTTTACTAATCGTATTTCTGTCAACGTGTAATATTTGAGCATCTTCTTCTTTTGTGTACGTCCTGTAATGCCAGGTTCTTCAATGGCATCTTCATTGGAATCAGTCAAGAAATAAAAACAACACCAATGATTAATTTTCATATTTGAAATAATAACTTTATCATAAACATTATTAGATTGCAAATTCTGTAGATCTAAATCTTATTATATATTTAGATTGTTAAATAATTTTCAATTACCTCAAAATGTATTACTAAAAGTATTATTTTATAATATTTAATTGTGAAAATATATAGATAAAGTAGTTGAAATATTTTTACTTACCATGAAGGCTGAAATTAAGTTCATACTCATGTTCGTCTGATTCTGATCCAGACATAATAATCTAATATATAAAAATTAATTAATTAAATAAAAATGAAATGTAGTTTTATTTGATTTTCATATTTATTATATAATTCAGTGACAGCTGTTTCGGTACACTGTACCTTCTTCAGACATGTTAACAAATTATGAATTGTGTTCCAACTGATCTAAGCAACAATACAACAATATTAATTTAAATTTTTAAATTTAACACCTATTCCAATGTAATCATTGTTTCGATCCAAACTTTGAAATTTTACATATTTGTGATAAGGGTAAGAAGTTAGATCTTTTGGAGGCTGTAGACATTAATAAGTTTAAAAGTAGTAAAAAACTGTTAAATTCTCAACTTGATTTGAATGAATCCCCTTTGTTAAATTTAAAAAATTTAAATAAATATTGTTGTATTGTTGCTTAGATCAGTTGGAACACAATTCATAATTTGTTAACATGTCTGAAGAAGGTACAGTGTACCGAAACAGCTGTCACTGAATTATATAATAAATATGAAAATCAAATAAAACTACGTTTTATTTTTATTTAATTAATAAATATGGATTTTCATCAAGTAAACACCAACTCAATTGATTATTATAAAAATTAATGTTTGTTTGTTTGTTCGTACTTTTGCGCGGCATACCGTTCATCCGATTGTGATGGGGTTTTTTGAAAAATGTTCAGGAGATTCCCGTGATGAACATAGGCTATAAGAGAATTGTGATACTCAACTCCTACACCCTTAAAAATCACCCTTTGTGGTGAAAAACGTAAAAAATCCTTTTTTTAACAATTAAATGGTTTGCGCTGCCTAAACCATAACAAATACACAACATTAATTTACACAGAATTGAATATCTCAAAAAACTCTACAAAAAAGTCAGCAATAGCATATGTTTATCTCTTACGGATAACTCACATTAACCTTTTTTTGTCTTTCATTGATGCCAAGAAGATATCCTGGACAAGCGTGCACATACGATTGTGATGGGGCTTTTTGCAAAATGTCGGAAAGGTTATAGGCTATAAGAGAGTTTTAATGCTGAAGCCCTTCATCCTTAAAAATCACCCTTTGTAGTGAGAAAGTAAAATAAAAGTGGCGTTTTGTACGCCTAAATGGCTTACGCCTCCTAAACCATAACAAATACACCAAATTAATGTATACAGAATTGAATATCTCAAAAAGCGCTACAAAAAAGCCCGCGACAGCATGTGTTTATCTTTTACGGATAACTCACAATAACCAATAACCATTCTTGATGCCAAGAAGATCAGCATACGTAAGTAGATTCCCGGGCAAGCAGAGCAGCAGCACGGATAACTCGAATTAACGAATTTTGTCTTTCAGCTCATTTGTGCCAAATACATCGGGATATGTGGATTCCCGGGCAATGCCGGGTAATCAGTACGGGATATCTAAAAATAATAACGATATAAATGTATAATTAATGTTCCTTTTACTTTCTCAACTAAACGTAAAAACACATAATTTATTTAGGCGTAGCAGCGCATGCCGGGTATTAGCTAGTATTTGATAAATCAATAAACCTCGAAGAATCACCAGCACTATATTAAACACTAATAATACAATACTAATCTTTAGGTAAAATTTGTTGGAAATATTAACAAATACAAGGCTCTAAGCATCAGTTCACCTAGCTGTTGGAAGCCAAGGAGTACAAGTACAGACGTACCCTTGTCCTCCAAGTGGAAGAGCTATTTCTCTGAGTGATTTTCTAAGAATCCACTATATGTCAGAACCTGTCAAACTCACATATATGTCTCTTGGGCACCAAACAGTTTGTCGTATTAGCTAACCATTTCTCCACTTAACTTATCTTTTAAAAAATATCGCTTGTAATCCTTGTCCTCGGCCGCCTCAATTTTAGTCTTCCTTCTAATTTAGGAAAGCGAGATGGGTCCATTATTTGGACAAGTTGTAATCAATTTATTTTATAATTCTGAATTTCTTCACTATATTTTGAAATTTTAATTTATTGCGTATGTCTGTGTTTCTTTGCTTATCCATTTTTTTGCTAAATCTACAAGTGGACGTAAAAGTCTAATCTGTTCCGCTAGCAATTTTAATTTTATTTTAGAATCTAGAATCCAATTTAAGTAATTAAAATAATAATACGGTAACGAGAGGAAACTCCATCTTAATAGTCGAATGTAACGATAACTTCCTATTTAAGGTCAAAGAAAATAAAGTCACACATCGTATTAATCGAATATAACGATAATATCCTAATATGTAAGAACTAAATACCACTCATTTATAATCCAAGGACCAACTCTTAGATCAGAGTGTCCAGCAAATTACAAATACCAAATTCCCGACTATTTCCCGGTTTTTTAGTAGCATCAAAGAATAATTCTCGAGTTTTTTTGAGTGCTAAATTGAGTTAACTCTAGTAAAGGTAATTTTGTAAAAAATATTTTTTAGTACGTGTAAGTAATAAAAACAAATAATTTATGTTTATGATAAGGTATTAAAGAAGAATAGCAAAATAATGTATTAAATTATTATTTGAATATGAATGCGACTCCGTGGCGCAAGCGGTTGGAATTCTAGTGCAAGCTTCTAGCCGCTGGGGTCCGGAGATCGAGTCTCGGTCACTCCATATGGGGTTCGTGGTGGACGAAACGGAGCTTTTCTCGGGGTTCCTCTCGTTTTCCCCTGCCACAATTTCATTCCACCATTTCTCCATGCTCATCTCATCCATTTCGTTTCATTTAATTCATCTGCCCCTGTGATGGTGCGTCAGGCGTGGTCGCCGGCACCCTTGTCATTCACAGACCTCCATATATAGGGGCTCATCTCATCTCATCTCTCGACCCGAGTTGAGGATATTTATTTATTATTTGAACGTGAACTATATTACGATGAAACTTTATAAACAATCTCACGATAAAATCACTTTATTCATATCTAATTTTTTTAATAGTTTGATTATTTCGTCAATTACAGCAATTTATTAGCTCACTTTATTTTGTAAAACCTTTTACTTTCCTTCCAGTTCTTTTATAAAAATCTCAACTTTTATTTTTTTAACTTTGGCTGTTTTTTTTGGACATTTTTTAATATAACCATGCTTGTTTATAGGCCTATCTAGAATAAGAATTTCTGATTGAAAGAACTAATAATTTTGTTATATTCATGTGCCGTGATGACGAAATTTTACTGCCGTTGACGTACTATGACGTACTTTATCATCTGTGGTTATTAAAGACTGTGTTCTGTGCTTTTTCTTTCCCTTCTCAACCCCTCCGATTCCACTTCCTTACGTCATCGGCGCGGTTTGATGTGCGCCGATGCTTACGTCCGAGACGCGGAGACATGTATCGTTAACAGTCGGAGTTTAGTTTGGTTCCTGGAAGGTCGCCGGGGATCGAGGAAAGATCCCCTGGCTGAGGACTGTTCCGTTTTATTTTCGTCAAGAAGCTGTTCAAGAAAACGTATTTTGTTTGTATACATGAAGAACTCAAAGCACTATAGTGAAGAGAATGTAAGGAATTATTATGTTGTATACTTTGTTATGTTCAATTAACGACTGTTCATTGTTTTCTATTTATTATGTTTATATTCAAGTTCGACAGCTAATTGTATTGTTTAATTTTTCATACAATATTTAATTACATTGGCTTTTAGTTAAACAATCTTGATGTCTGATTATTACGAATTGTTTAGCTGTCTTGTAGTGAGTTTGAACCTGAGATTTCAGTGCGGTAGAGCACGTTCCCCTTCCTGTCATGATCAGTCGTTTATATTAAAAGGAAAGATAGATTAGCTGTGTTATAAAATCATTAATGATTATAGTTATCCTACGAGTGATATGCTTAAAGAAAGATGAAATCGTCTGTAAAACTTGGGCCCAGCTACAGACTCTGCCAATTAGGAGCTTGTATGAGACAAGCTAGGTTTGTATTTCATAAAAGTCAGGATTCACATAATAATGGAGAGTTCATTCAAATTTTCAAGTTTACCAACACGTACCATAGCATCGTAAACAATTCGCTGAGCTACAAAAGAATCCTCTTTTTAATTTTCTACAAGAATGTTGTCATTAACCAATAATTATTCGCGCATACATAACCTACATGAGGACTCGCGCGGGGTATTTTTATGCCTTTAAAGTCTTTAATCACAGTCAATAACACTGTATCACACTATTACAAAGTTTAATTATATTTTAAAAAAATAACATATATACACACCTCACTCGGCAGAAAATCAGTCTGGACAGGACTCCACCACATGATCTTTGCAGATTGGCTTGCCGCAGTTAGCGCAACACTTTGTTGTCTTTCGGTTTTTGGTCCAGGGACAGAAGTGGCACCTCCCTCCTTTTCTGATAATCAGTAGTTCAGCTTCCTCCACAGGTCCTTTGAGATGTCTTATTTTCGCCTGAGGAGGTTTTGGCAAAATGTTTATGGTTGCCCTTTTCGTCAGATAACTGTCCAGTAAACTCCGACCAAGGTCTTTTAGGAAGTCGTGGCGAGCAATCTTTCTTCCCACATTTTCTTGTATAATTATATGTGCATTGATGCTGCCAACATTCAACAAGAAGTAAAAAATGGTCAGTGGCCAGCGCTTTCAACGCTGTGTATAGAGTTAGAATCATGATCACTGTCTTCTACAGTCTTCGTCTGATGAAGAATATCCGGCAACAATTTAATCATCTGATGCTTCCAACGGTTTTATAATTTCATCTTCTGTCAATATTTTCCTCTTTCTATTCATATTTACTCTTAGACTTCAAATTGTAAACACGAGAATAGAAAATAACTCTCTACAGATGCTAGGCGCGCGGGGGGTAAAACATCCGCATGCAGCAACAATGACATAAAATAAATATAATTGCGTCATTAGCTATTCCAAGAAACTAAATACAACTAAACATCGTGCTGGACGAGTCAATTTGAGAATAGCTGAGTTCCAGGGAATCTCAAATGTAATTGTCACTAAATAGAAGCGTCTTTCAACCTAGCGGAAAACAATTACTCCGCGCGAGTAATTAAGGGTTAACCGTTACTATGTGCCAGTATTAAAAACATTTTTACGACCCTTTTACATTTTCTGTTGAGGAGTATTGAGTAATACTTCGTTCTCTATACTTCGTGTTGTCAAAGGGCCGGCATTTCTTTTGCGGCGGAAGCTTGACTCCGCCAAAGTATGCTATAGTTTCATAAACATTTCTTCCAAGAAATATTTCAATATTTGCATTTTTAGAATGTGGTTTAACTATTGTGATTGTTTTGATTTGAATACAAGATAGATGCACGTCGCTTTGCGAGTTCCCATCTATTTTACAGTTTCCCCAGATACTTTCAAATTCCAGACTTATTCTCGATTTTCAAAATGTTTCCGTCTACTGGGCGGATAACGAAATCAGAACAGGCCTTTCTTTATTGCTTTGTCCTTGCCTGCCTGTTGAGGTGCTGGTGATTTACGCACATCATGTTCACATTAGTGAAACACTGCGTTTCTTATACCAAAACACTAAGACATCCTTTAGCAACCTCTAAAACTTCGTATGCAGAGTTCATTTCACTTTACGAATCAGAGAAGTTTTAAAATTACTGTAATAAAATATTTCAAGAAGTCTCATATAAACCAGAACAAGTTATTCTAGACAGAGGTTTAAAAATCACATAAATTTGGCATTAAATTCAGCTTGTAAGCTAAGTCACGGAGCGAGGATTAGAAGAGAACGCCGTTATATTATAACGGACTTAGACCACAATCCCACCAGATAAATCCTTAATGAAAAACAAACAGACCAACTCGAGTCTATGATACAATACTACCAGCATCCACTTGCAAAGAAAATAAAATTCATTCACTCCATAGATTAACAGGAGTTTAAAAAAGCGCAGTAACATCATTATCTCTAACGCAGCGAGTCTTGAGTTCGCTCCTCGGTTGGATTGGTTTTTCAGTTTAGGTTTCTTGAGATTTTCCCTCAACTATAACGCAAATGCAAATAAAGTGGGCGCTAAATGTTTATGATCTTCATAATTGGACTATATTACGCATCAACCGGCTAAACGCCATTTTAAAAAAGTGAGATTTTGAAGCTATCTGATGTAGTGTCTCATGAAGTAAGTGTACGCACACTTTCAGCGCCAAATCTTTAAACATAGCTCTATTATTAAAGAAAATGTAAACGCCATCAGGCCTATCAGATATTCTATGTTTTTCAACAAACGGTTATTAAACCAGATCTTCGTAAATGCTAATCTAAATTTTGCAACATGCAGCTAAGCGTCAAATGTTCCTGCTCTTAGATTCTTGATGCATAACTGTCAAACAAGGAAAATAACTTGTAATATCCAGTATTGTTAGTTTGGTGCTACTATAAATAGTGAAGATTGATTTAAAATTTATTTTTTTTTGTCGAAACTTACACAATGTCGCATAGCCGGTTGATACATAATGCCGTCTAATTATCATAATCCATAGCAACTAACACAATGGCTTACATAATCCGCAGATTTACTAAACCCCTCTTTTTTTCCTTTATCCGGCTAATTGAATCCAGTTCAAATCGCCGATATCGAGTTTCTTAAGATCCTATTTACATCTAGATCTTCTTAATCGTATTTTTCTCTAATGGTTAACCATAACATTTTTAAAAGCAATTCCACTGGAACGCACACCAGCTACATGACCAGTCTACATCAAGCCTTTTGAACTTACCCCTTTACTAGGGTAAAGCAATTGCAACACTGTTATGACATCATAAAACATTTATTTAGGTTAATTTGACATTATGAACTTAATTTTAGTCACTTTTCAAGTTAACTATACGTTGTCAAATCCATTAAAGACGACTCACTTCATCTGCAGCACCATTTCTGGATATCTCTTTCACTTATCGATCTAGAGTTTTCTGGATGTCAATACTTGAATAGAATCGAATGCTTCATAGATGCTATTTGGTCTTTGAGAATAAGTTATAGTCACAAGGCTCCTGTCTGGATGTTCGAATACTCACCAAACCCACTTTTAAAACAAATTTTAATTGAGCATCCTTTTAGGGCGGTATTACTTACTAAATGTGTGAAGCAGTGAATGTATTCATAAAATATTGCTATTTTGAGACTTTCAATATTACAGATTTATACAAAAAAATACTACTCAACAATATACTACAAGATTACTATGATCCCCACCAGGATCGCTGATTTACTTATAGAATGCCCTGTTGTCCTTGCCCATTGACACACTTTTTAATTATCTGCCACAAGGAGGCTGGCCAACTAAAACATAAAAAAATACTGCCTTTAATCTTGTAGGCATATTTCCTGAAGATAATACAGATCGAAGATAATTATTATTGTCAGAAAGACTGGCAGGATTTTCTTTTACGTTATTTCGGCGTAAATGAGCATACTGATATTGTTTAAAATCTCACACTTTATTTCCTTTCACAAATTATCAGTAAACTTTTTAATCGCAATTTTCACTTACAATCAATTTTCTTTCAATGTTTATCTCAGTCACATGTACCTGTTCAGCACAATTTCTCGTACACAAGATACTGTTATCGCCTGACTATCCTCCTGTCTCCGCCCTATTTATATAGGAACGAGAAACTTTCCAGGCTTAGCTTCGAACAATAGAAGCCTCTAGCCACGGATCTTTCCCGAAAGGGGAGGGAGATGATGGTAGAACTAACTGGACTGTCAGCCCAGAAATATCCATGGTAGACGCGGGTCTTTCGACTCACTATTGGCGACTCTAAAATCCATTCCAACCAATGCGAGACCAACGTTCCCGCCTTGCCCACGTAATTTAAACGTCCCTATATGACGCGTAACATTACTATGCCTTACTTGGCTAAGCCTACTTGCGACAGAGAATTAGAAAGAGTGTCCATGATCGGAGACATAGGCACTGAAAGGATAACCCTTGAAATTATTAATCATATTAATGAAATTTAAATAAGACAGCATAATAATCTTGCCCCAAATGGAAGTCAATGACCAATCACGTTTGAAAGAATTTTGTTTTACAATCATTCACAGTCGTGTTTCACTTCGATATCAACTACTTCTGTTTATCATATTAAAACAAGCTTCTCCTTTTTTACACGCTTTATATTAGCTTGGCCTGTATCTATCTATCTATCTAACGGAATCTTTCAACGCGATTTTCACCCACTTAAAATCATTGGATCGACTTGAAATTTTGTATACTTGTAAAGGACCCGTGACAATACAATAACTTCATTTTTTCTTAAATCCAGGCCAGAATCATCAGAAAATCAAAAAAAGTGTTTTTGTATCTATGTAACGGAATCTTTGAACACGATTTTCACCCACTTAAAAACATTGGATCGACTTGAAACTTTGTATACTTGTAAAGGACCCGTGACAATACAATAATTTCATATTTATTTTCTAAACTCCTGACCAGAATCATCAGAAAATAAAAAGAAAGTGTATTTGTATCTATGTAACGGAATTTTTGAACACTATTTTCACCCACTTAGAAACATTCGATCGACTTGAAACCTTGTATACTTGTAAAGGACCCGTGACAATACAATATTTTCATGTTTGTTTCTAAAATCCTGGCCAGAATCGTCAGAAAATAAAAAAAGTGTCTTTGTATCTATGTAATGGAATCTTTGAACACGATTTTCACCCACTTAGAAACATTGGATCGACTTGAAAGTTTGTATACTTCTAAAGAACCCGTGACAATACAATAATTTCATATTTTGTTTCCAAAATCCTGACCAGAATCGTCCGAAAATCAAAAAATGAAAACTGGTATAATAGGTTGCGGACATTTAGTCAATCGTTGTAAGAGCTCAGTTGGTAGAGCGGAGAACTCTAGTGGTATATAATTTCAGTAATCCATGGGTCGCTGGTTCAATTCCGGCTGCTAGGATTTTTTTAGAAGAGTATTACTTTTAGCTCATACTACAATAGTATCGAATTTAAAGATATTTACATTTTTATATTATTCTGTAAAATATTAAAACTAATAAATAAATAATAAATAATAGTTTTAAAAAACTATAACAACACACTTCATTAGAAAAACCGAACAAAAAATGGAAACTCATTTTAATTTCCAACACGCTTGGGATAAAATTAAAGTGGTCAACAAAAAAATCATCTCCAACACATATAGAATAAAACTAGAGTTATCAACAGAAATAAAATCATTTTGCCATCAAAAGCGTGGGGTGCTTTTAATGATTTTTACATTTTCTTCTAAGAGACTTAACGTTTACCAATATATGTTTATTATCAAACATATTAATTGATATAGAGTGCAGCGTGACTTAAACCCAAAACCACGCGATCTGCCACCTTTTTGTGCGCCCTTTAACCACGCTGACTGCTACCAGAAATTGCACCGCGTGTTGATGCTGGATCACACCAATGTTGTTGATAAGTACCTTGAGTAGAAAACATAGATTGCTCAAATTAACATATCTTTGCCCAGGCCCATGAAAGAAAAAGATTAATTCAACTTTCCTAAATGAATTATTAAACATGTAATATGTTGTAATCTATACAGATCATAATCGTGGAAGTTCTCAGGAAAGAGGAACACATATATACGCTTGAGAAAAGCTTTGGAAATATATATTCATATCTGATATTGACTAGCTACTAAATCAATAGGCAAAAGTATTTAAAATCAGATAACTAAAGTTTAATGCGAGTCAAGAACCAGTCAGATATAACAATGAAGTAAATAAAAGATAATTTTTTGACATTGAAAATAAGTTAACAAAAGAAAATAATAATATCATCGACCATCTTATACAAAAACAATATTTAACAAACTATCCGTACGATATTACATTCACACTAGTCCAGCCAAAGGCTGGGGTACATGGTCCTTGTGGCCCCACCCTGGCGTAAGGGACTAAATAAACCAAACAAGCTCCTCTGAGCTATATCGACCTGACTCCTTCGGTTGATAAACAGATGATGATTTGATGTTAGAAGCACAGCTCTATTTGAGAGTTCACTAGGAGAGGGGAGTATGCGCGATTGCACACGGCGCATAATAGGAAAGAAGGGGGTAAGTAGGAGAGAATTTGGCACTGTTCACTAAGATCGCAGAAGAAATGGAGACGCGATGACGTATACGTTGCGCAGTATGACGTAATCCATGTATCGAAATCTTGATTTCGGTACAAGAGCACCCCACGCTTTTGATGGTAAAATTATTTTATTTTTGTTGATAACTCTAGTTTTCTTTGAAGAAGTACACATGGAATCTTTAGAAAACAAAATTTCTGATTATAAGTCAAAATGGATGCAACATGTTCATCGAATGGAAGATCACAGAATACCCAAACAAATGTTAAGATATCAACCTGCAGGAAGAAGAAGACCAGGACTGCCACTCAAAAGACTTTTGGATGGTGTTTCTCTTGAGGCCGAAACAGGTCAACAAATGGCCTAAATTCGTGAATGTACTATGATGATGATGAACTCTAGTTTTATTCTATTTGTGTTGGAGATGATTTTTTTGTTGACCACTTTAATTTTATCCCAAGCGTGTTGGAAATTAAAATTATTTTTCATTTTTTTAGTTCGGTTTTTCTAATAAAGCGTGTTGTTTTAGTTTTTTAAAACTATTATTTATTAATATTCTGAACAGATCATAGCATTGCTTTGCAGTGACTGACTCTCGAACAAATATGTTGAATATAGCAAATAATGAACAGATTCCTTCGAAATACACATTTGATAATTGTGTGTTCAATAATTGAGTTTTTAAATAATGATTTTACAGAGTTGTTTCCTAAAAAATATTTAATAACCTATAATGTTCGTTATAATATACAGTTTGTAGAGTTAAATTTTTTCTCCACTAGGGTGCATTCTTACAGTATTGCGATCCTATTTGGCAATAAATAATATGATCTAGTTGCAGTGGATGAACAAAAGAAGCATAACCAAACTTTTCTCATTTGTTTACATTAAATATATAAATATTTTAAAATAACTATATTTAAATAATGATTTGTGAGTAAACAGCTTAATTTTATTTATTAAATAGTCCTAACAAATGCCACTCTTTATTTCCAAATCCAAATTGGAAATAACTCGTGGCATTACTTATGATAGTAACAATTGAACCTAATTTTCTTAGTACGTAGGCATAGTACTGTAGGTATTATATTTAATCACTTACTTAAGTTCAATTGTAATTCAAAAGTGAGCATGAAAAAGCAGGGAAATTTATTCAGACACATCTTAGATTATTTTATGGGCCCACCGCTGTGGTCTCAGGTTGGCGACGATGCCTCCTCCGTAGCGGGCCCGGGTTCGATTTCCGGTCGGGACAAGTTTCCTGAGTTATGGATTTTCGTGGACAAATGATAGGAAACTTTGAGGCCCAAGTGGTGCCTGAGTATTATCAGACCATTATAGTCATCATTGTCATATTCGGCGAGTTTAGTATCAATGTGACTGAATGATGTGTTTCGTCTTATATGTTCATGTTCTCTTGGAGGAGACGTTCGATTAAGCTGGTCATTCATTCGAGTAACGCTCCATGTCCTTTTGTGGTCAAAATAGTTATTATGTATAGTGTATGTGGAATCCGAAGTTTAAAATTCATCCCCTTACATATCATGCCACTGTAAGGCCTGTGTGGCATGTAAACGTACCTTAAAGATGAGAGATTAATCCACGATAGACAAGAATTATAAGATTATTTTAAATGCTCTTTCCTGTGTAATAAAATATAATCTAATTAAAGTTTTCGCATAAAGACTAAATAGTCTGTTTCATAAAACATTTAAACCTGCTCAATAATGTATTTAAAAAATATTTATGTATTTAGTATACTTCTTCCATTGGCGCTACAGCCCATAGCGGGTCCGGGCCTTCTTGATGCGAGACCTACAATGCTCTCTGTTGCCAGTTCCTACAGTTCAATATTTTATGACAATCTTCCTTCACTGAATCCACCCATTTTCCTACTGGCCGCTTCCCAAATATCTCTTCCGTCATCACTTTTTTAGATATGCATTCTTGTCCATTCTCCGGCCCACTGCTTTTTTTTTAATTTCACAAGAGCTGATATCAGGTTCCTTAAAAAGGTCATAGATTTCATTATTACACGTCATTCTCTATCTTCCATTCTCTTTTACTGGTCCATATATCCTTCTCAAAATATTTCTTTCAGAAGTATTCATTAAATTGTGAAAGCTCTTTGTCATAGTCCAGGATTCGCTTCCATATACCAATATTGGACGTAGGTAATTCTGGTTTTATATAGTCTTATTTTAACTTTCCTAAAGATAATTTTGGATTTTAGGATTGGAAGTAGTCCATAATCTGCCTTATTTGCTCTATACATACGGCGTATTCAATTTGATATTTCTTACAATTTATTTATGTATACGTGACCCATAATTTTGTTTTCTTTCGAAAGAAGCCACTAGCACTACCCTGAAACATCTAATAACGAAGTCCGGTCATCGGGACTGACTTCATTATGCCCTATCAAAGGGAAGTAACTTAGCATGTCAATTGAGAGATGAGATATACAACCCACAGATACAAGATGTTGTTTCCGACATTGTATTCAGTGGAACATGGAAACAAACCACTCTCTATTAAAGCGTCAGATCATCACACCGGAAGTCGTGGGGCTGTGAGAACACTCGATTGGTATTTCGTTAGAATACGAAACACGCGACTGCAATATTGCAGATATTCTAACACAAGAGCAAATAGTTAATTATATTGCGAGTATTTTGACCTAATTTAAATTGAAGCTAGCCGGGATCTAAACATAAACAAATAATTTTTTTTTAATTTTTCGTCCCCTGTTGTACAGAGTGAAAAGCTAACCAATGAAGAAATAAACTTCAATACTCAGATGACCAGGCTATTTTTAGTTCATCAGAAGATAATCTTCAGAGAGCTGCAAACCAATTAGAAAAAGTAGGCAAGGAATATAATTTAAACATTGCATATACAAAAACAAAATCTATGGCATTTCTAGGAAAAATCATCTCAGATGCAATTTTGTCGTAAATAATAATAGCATCGAACAAGTGAAAATCCTACAATTATCTGGGTTTTTATGTACCATACTGCCAAAAAAAGATATAAATATAAAAGTAGAGAAATTTCAAAGAATGTGTTGAACAATAAGAAGAACTCTAAAGAATAAAACAACTCAAGATACTCAACTGATATTTTTATAAAGGCATGGACGTTCCTAATATTATGTATGGCAGTGAAAAGTGGACTTTGACTTGTACATATAGGAGAAACATAGAGGCAGCGAAGATGAGATTGTTAAGGCCAACGGCGGGTTACACTCTTATGGACCAGAGAAGAAGTACAGATATAAGAGATCAATTAAATATTTTTAAATTGACGGATAAAATTGACAAACAAAGATAAAATTGGTACGAGCATCTACTTAAAATACCAGATGATAGACCTCCCAAAAGTGTTTTAAACTACAGACATACAGGATATAGAAATCAAGGAAGACAATTTGCTAGATTGAGAGACCAAATCTCTTGAAGTCGGAGCGGGCCAGATAGTCTAAGCCTTGATGTTGATTATAATGATGACTATTTTGTTTTCGAGAAATCCATAATTTCATAAGCTAAATATTTTATAAGATTATTTATACTACTGCAGTCATTAAGTTCTGAGATTTTACGCATGGAGGGTAGGCATCAACAATAATCTGGATGTAATACAAGATGCCAATAACAGAACCACATCCTCCTTCAAAATAGTCACCGTTGGCCGTTATGCACATTTGCCAATGTTGGTATAGCTGCTGGAAGCATCACTGAAAGATGTTGGCAGGAAGGTCCCGTATGGCTTCTCTTGTGGCAGTCATGACCTCTTCGGAAGAATGAAATATACGCCCACGTAGGATTGCTTTCATGCGAGGAAAGGGAAAAAAATCGCATGGCGCGAGATCAGGTGAGTACGGAGGGTATGGCAAAACTGTGACCTTTGCCTTGCAAGTTCCTCTTCAACTGTCCCTTACTGGTACGAGAGACTAACTGACAAGGTACCATACCACCGCGCCACCTATGCGCTATAGTACATCGCAGCGCCATTATGCGCTCAGTCTCAAATGACTGTACCACGTATATTATTTATTTATTATAAGATTGTTTCCAGTGTATTTACAAGGGGCGGCTCCGGGGTGCAAGCAGTTAAACGTTCGTCTCTCACCGCTGGGGTCTCGAGATCGAGTCTTGATTTGTCCATGTTGGTTTTATGGTGGACGAAGCGAGCTTAGCTAGGTTTTTCTGGGGTTGCTCCCATTTTCCTCAGACACATATTTCACTCTACCATTTCTCAAATACTAATTTCATCTATTTCGTTCATCCTCCCCTGTTACGGTGCATCAGGCGTAGTATATATTTGTCACGCAGCGGGCCCGGGTTCAATCCCCGATCGGAACAAGTTCCCTGGGTGAGGTTAATTTGAGGATTTTCCTCGATTATAAAATAGATGCCAGGAAATTTTAAGACACAATCTAGCCATCATTATCATCTTCACTTCATTAGACTAAGTTTAATTTAAGTCCTCTCCTGGCGCATCATTACCATCATCACATTTCATATAATAGGGACATCGTAATCCCGCATTACATGCGCCTCAACCTCATAAGAGTGTTACAAGTACGCCATGCCAGGAGAGAATACCAGAAATGTCGTAATTACAACTTGATGACATTGAATAAAAAAATATTTCCAAGCTGTTTGTTTCACAATGTTATCTCATTCATTAGTACCTGATTCAGAATATTAATTAATTAGATTTGGGAATAAAGTTCTTAGAAAACATTTTGGGCCAAAATGAGATGAACGCACGGGTGAATGGAGAAACTACATTATAGTGAGCTACATGATATGTATCGAATGCCAGATATAATAAGAACAGTTAAGTCCCATAGACTGCGATGGGCAGAACATGTGACACGTATGGGGGATGAAAGAGGTGCATAGAAGCTTCTTGTAGGAAAACCAGAAGCGCCCAGTCGGCAGACCAAGAATGAGGTGGGAGAATAACATTATCCATGATTCGAGGGAAGTAGATTAAACAGGGGATGATTGGAAAACATTAGCTTAGGATAAGTATTTATGAAGAGCTTATGTCCGCGCAGCCATGAACCTACGGGTTCGATTGATCCAGTGAGTGAGTTAGTTAGTTAGCTTGTAAATACAGAGTTATTTATAAATGTTAATTTGTTTAAATTTGTGTACTGACATAATTGTAAATTTATCTTCTTTTTTTTCAGGTGAGTGAAAATGACTGTATAGACTGCAGTCATAATCAGTAGAACAAATGAATCACTTTTATGACCACCGGGTAATCAAATTATGCAGTTCTACGATAACCCTTCGCTCGACCTTAGCTACCCTCACTGTCGATACTTGGCATACGTCATTCCATTTCGTTTGGAAGACTCTGCTGTAAGTGGTAATTAATAATTATTATTTATTAAGTCTTGTTTATAATATTTGATGTCTCGCAACTACAATATTTGGGAACTGTGTATCTGTATTGTTGTGTTTATCACGAAATTGCTCTGATTTAATTGTATTGATATATAATTATGGCTAATGATGAGATAATCATGGACTGATCACCTTAGTCGCTGGATTTGAATCCGATCGATCTCTTGTGGGATGTACTCGATTGATAGGTTCGTGGGAAAGAAGCAGCCTCAGAAGACAGAAGCTCTCCTAGAAACTGCTTAGCAAACAGTGACTCTAAGTTGCTTAGAGATGCTTTCTTTACATTTCTCTAGAATAGTTTTAAAAAACTCATATCATTGAAAGAAGGTTCCTTTAATGAGGGGATTGTATGAGAATAATAATTTTATAAATACTTAATATGACTTTTCATAACGAAATAATAGAGCAACTTCGAGTAATTTGGATCCCTGTTATGAATTTGTTGTTTTTCTTCTTTTAATTAAGGGATTTGAATTTTGTTTGTCTACCGCTGTGGTCTCGAGGTAGCGTGCTGCCTTGTCACGCAGCGGGCCCGGGTTCGATCCCCGGTCATGGCAGTTTTTCTGGGTGAAGTTTTATCGGGGTTTTTCCTCGCCTGTAAGACAAATGTCAGGAAAACTTTAAGGCCCAAATGGTCCCCGAAATCATATGGCCATCATCATCATCCTTATCATTATCATTATAATCATCATCATCATCCTTCGCCGGTGTGGAAAGCAACGGGAAGCTACCACACCTACAATTCCCAAGTAAAGCTGCAAGCATTACATTAAAATGCTATGATTGCAGTGAAAGACCTGCCCTCGGGTAGAATTACTATGGATGGATGGAATTTTGTTTATCATTAATGTTGTAACTATGAAATAGCATTGTTAATTTATTCAAATATGGAAACATCTTCATAATTTATAAACTTTTTTACATTACTAGAAAAGTCCACTTTAACCTCCATATTCGGATAAAGTAGACCCCAGAGTCCACCTTAGCTTTTAGTATATTTTTAAGTTTACTTATTCTATTAATCTATACAGACAGGTGTAGATTATTCTGAAAATATTCATGTTGATCATAATTAAAAAGCGTTGATTTTTTATTTAATGTTCTGAAAAATTATAGTTGATTATAACATTCACACGTCATTCAACTGCAGAAAGCGACTGTCTTTGGATTTAGTAAAAATTACAAGGATATTAAATAAAATTAATTAATTGAATGATTTTTACAGATAGCATCCTCATTAATAAAATATACGTATTCGGTAAAGTGGACCCAGGTCCTCATGGACGAATTCCTTTGTTATGTTTAGTTATGTTATACAGCCACTGTGTCACATAATATCAAACCAAACCCGCCAGCATATTAAAAGGGCATCTACATAATAAAATATATTTAGCAGTTTTTTTCAACATTTGTAATAATCAATAGTAGACATTAAAAATTAATTCTTAGTTTGAAAATCTTTTAAAGTGGCATTTTCACAATGGGGCAGTACTTTGAAGGCTGTTAATGTCACTTCCACTTCTTACAGATAATAGTCAACCACTATCCCCCAGTTATCCGACCGAGTTTAGTAGTAGCGAATATCTGTGATTTTGATCAGATGTTTCATCTATTACAATTATTAGAGTCAGGGGATTGTAGAGATCAGGCGTGTAGACAGGAAAATGTAAGACATGATTATCCTAAGCAGGAAGGAGATAAAGCAGGAAATTTTCGAAGAGGGAGCGGCGAGGCACAATCTTATCAAAATAACCGCAACTACCAAAATAAGAGGGATTTTTATAGATGAGATCCACAGGGTAACGGTAGAGGTAATATGCAGAATCGATCAAATGATAGGAATGACAATAGATGGAATAATTCCAATAGAGAGAGAAGGTTGAACTATTGTAACATAGGCCGCGGGAGACGTCAACTCTACAGACAATATGGACGAATCGAAAACCAGAGATACGTTCCTTTCAATCCGTATGAACGGTCACAAATGCCAGTACAAGGAAATAATCAGAGATGGTCTGAAAATGTCCATGAGCATGGACAGATGAGTGGGAATAATAGGTATCCACTCGGTAGTAGCGGAAATAACATTTCCGAAAATGTAAATGGTTTGCAAAATAGGACAATGTTGCACAATAATGAACAAATAACAAATAATTCAAATGTCCTAAACCCCCACGCACCAGCCTATCAAACACAGAGTGAAAATACTGTGAACGCTGGAAATAACGAGCGTGAACACTTTTTTAAACGGAGATCGGACTCATTTGCCGATGGTCTAAATGATGTCCTTTGCCTCAACACCGAGCATAAGAAAAGGCCACAAAGGGATTGCGAGCCTTGTGTAGTGGAAACGCGTGCAGAAAGAAAAGAAAATTCGTATGCGAGAAATGAGCAGTTAGCCGTGACGGAAATTAAAAATGTTAGCGTAAATACGGAATCTATTGGTAGCCTACCGTATATCCCAGTAATCATAAATAACAAGGAATATAAATGCTTATTAGATACAGGGTGTAATTCGTCTATGATGAGCGAACATTTATTTAATATGTTATGTGTCGATAAATGTAGAAATGTCACGATTCCAGTATGCGACGTGTCATCTTCAGTAGCGATAGGAAAGAAACGCCAGCGGATAAAATATTAGACTGTGATCGAAGTAAAAATTTCGAATGTAGTATTTGATATAACTTTTCTCATCATCCCTAGACTTACCTCCAATCTGATTATCGCTTGCGAAATATTTGAGAACTTCGATGCCTGTATAGATTTCGAAACGAAAAGATTAAGTTTGAAGACTGAGGCTGCAAATATAATCGTACCTATTATAAATGATTATGTGATTCGAAATACGAATGAACCTGACGATGCGATAGATGAGGAATCATTTTTCATAGAAAACTTGTTAATTAATTGTTGTAACGTAAATGTCATTCGTATTCCTTAATCACTCTACTAGATTAGGACCGTATCTTATTCGCCACAAAATTCACCTGAAGAAAAAAGTATAAAAATCCCTCTAGAGGCCACAATTTGCGATTTTTCGCATCTAAACTTGGCACATTCCATTGAAATATAACTGCCGATACGCTTAAATAAATGATAAATGTTCTATTGTTTAGTTGAATAAGTAAAAAAAGAAAAATAATTACAAATTTATATCGTAATTAGTTTTTAGATACCGTGCTGATTACCCGGCGTTGCCCGGGAATCTAATTATACCGATCTTGTCGGCATAAATGAGCTGAAAGACAAAAATGGTTATTGTTAGTTATCCGTAAAAGAATTCTCGTCGTGCACTACTAATGCTTATCCGGAAATCTAGTCATCCCGATCTTCTTGGCATCAATGAGCTTAAATACAAAGATGGTTATTGTGAGTTATCCGTAAAAGATATACTGTCACGGACTTTTTTGTAGTTTTTTTTTTAGATATTCAATTCTGTATACGTTAATTTGTGTATTTGTTATGGTGCAGACATCGTAAGCAATTTAATGGTCCAAAAAGCTACATTTTTAGTGAACCGATGTTAATTCTCCCAAAAATATTCTCTAAATGAAAAAAAAAACATTCAAATGGGTCAAATAGTTTATTAGTCCACAAAGGACAAATAGGTAGATTCAGACTTGTTTTTTTTTCATATATAAATATTTGTATTGTCCACCACTGTGGTCTCGAGGTAGCATGCTGCCTTGTCACACAGCGGGCACGGGTTCGATCCCCGGTCGGGACAGTTTTTTTGGGCGAGGTTTTTATCGGGGTTTTTCCTCACCTGTAAGACAAATGTCAGGAACACTTTAAGGCCCAAACGGTCCCCTAAGCCATATGGCCAACATCATCATCCATATCATTATGATCACAATCATCATCCTTCACCGATGTGGAAAGCAACGGGAAGCTACCACACATACATTTCCATAGTAAAGCTGCAAAGCATAGCATGAAAATGCTATGATTGCAGTGAAAGACTTGCCCTCAGGCAGAATTACTTTGGATGGATATTTGTATTAAATACGATTTTCCAATTTTCAAAATGTGGATGTACATTTTTTTCTTAGGAGAGACAGAACTGAAGTAACAGTAATTAGGTTGGCGAGCCTGTAGAATAATCGGTTACATTAAGCCGTTAATATTTAGAGACTCGCCCACTCCACGTAGCGGCAGGTAATGTAAACAGTGTAAATTAAACTTGAGCCCCTCCCACAGCGGAGACACCACCGCCTTGTTTACACAAGCAACTGTTCTGCTGCTGCTCCACAGTAAAATATTCTGTTTGTTTTCTTGCTAACCAATTTACACATTTATCTTCACTGCTGCCAACCAGTTCTAGGCATTACAAACAAATGTGTGCGCTATGAATAAACTCGATACTCGAAAGTTGAGGAAAAATCCTTTTTTTATTTTATGTCTGAAGACGAGCACCAAAATAATATACAGTCAAATCTCCTTATTCGCAGGGGATGTGTTCCGCAAAAATGCTGCGAATATAGAAACCGCGAATATGGAATGGTAATTTGTATGAATATATAGGGGATATGTTCCAACGTTCCAAAATTAAATAAAAATTATCATAAGTAATGCCACGAGTGAGTCGTGAATTTGTCTAGAGAATTTGGAAATCAAGAGTGACATTTGTTAGTACTATTTAACGAATAAAAGTAAGCTGTTTACTCACAAATCATTATTTAAATATAGTTATTTTATAATATTTAATATTTAATGTAAACGGGCATGTTCAAAAACAAATGAGAAACGTTATTTTTCACTTGTTTATCACTCCAACCAGATCATATTATTTATTGCCAAAGGATCGCTATATTGTAAGAATGCACCCTAGTGGAGAAGAAATGAGACACATCAAACTGTATATTATTTAATATCCGATGCCCTATGATGTAAATATGTCAATTATATTTTTCTGGAACGTAAATTCCTGGGAAAAAATACGTTTAAGAAAGTGCAAACAATGTTTTTTTGTGGTATAATCAATTGCAACAAATGTTTTTCATATTATCTCCCGCAAACACGATAAGGTTACATTCGTGCACTATATATAGAATCTGGTAGCCACATGCGGTCACTACAAAATAATGCTATGACCTTTTCAGAATGTTAAAAAGGAGGAGCTTGATTTTACAGTAATAAAATTAGACCGATAAAATCGAGGTGAAAAACTATTGTGATTGGTTGTAAATAAAAAAATCATTGAAATGTGATTGGTCATTGACTCCCTTTTGGGGTATGAGTTAAATAGTCAAAATCAATTAATGAGAGATTTTGAATAATTTCTATTAATCATTACCGTTAGACTTAGGCAAGGGCTTAAAGAACTTGGTAATTTTTTTCTTGCTTTGCTACTTTTAAAAGGTATTTTAATCCAGATTGATATTCGGGTGTGAATTCAGCGACAGAATTCCTTATTTGTCTTCGGATTATGTGATTAATCGTACAGTTGATTCATTAACATTGATATAGGTGCAAATGACTCGCCAACACGTAAACTGCCAAGCATTTATATTTTTACTTAAAGCGCCACACTACTTTTTTTCCGCTTCGGAACTATTTTTCTTTCCTTTCACTCGACATTTGGCAACAAAGCAATTCAAATTGTTATTCAATCAAAATGATTGCAAAGGATGACAAGTTGAAACAATAAATCACCGATCGTGGCGAGTGCGGCATTTAACAACGGACATAGTGGTACATGGAATAAAGCGGCGGTTCTTTTAACAACGAACTTCAGACTTAGTGACAATAAGGTTTATTTTACTTTGACATTAATATGTCCGTTTGGTTAGATTCACTCTTTATAAAAGCCGCCTTGACACGTGCCTGCAGTAACAAAAAATTGCCGATGCGTTAATAAAGGATAGTAATCCTTCTAATATACTGACCGGATCTGCGAATAAAGAACATTTTAGCTGTGAATACAGGAACTGTGTCGCAATTTTTTAACCCGCGTATAATGAAAACGCGAATAAGGGAACTGTAAATAAGGAGTTTTTACTGTATGTGTATATACAGGGTGTATAAAAAAGGATGGCTCAAACTTACACGGTTGAAAGTACACAAGAATAGAAGCAACAATGTCCCAGTAAACATGGGTCCGCAAACGAGCCGTTTGCGAGATAATTACGGACGTATGGTTACAAGCCGCCTCTGACGTCATTGTAAATATCGTCCTAGTTAATACAAATTAATTTGAATTTAGACTTTACTATTAATTTTTCATCTCATTTAGTTCACATTTCACAGTTCACTTCACTTATGGGTTACTAATTAAAGGAGTTGTTCGAAATGTCTTCCTTGCATCTGGATGCAATACTGTGCTCGTCTCTGCAATGAATGTCGAATTCTTTCGAAAACTCCTGGATAATTTCTGAATTCTTGACAAGCATGTATAACTCTCTGCTCCAGTTCTTCAACCGTGTTAACGGGTGTGCTGTACACTTCGCTTTTGAGGTGACCCCAGACATAAAAATCCAAAGGATTTAGATCAGGTGATCTTGGAGGCCAAGGTACAGATCCGCCTCGACCTATCCATCTTTGGCCGTATCTGCGCGTTAGATGCCGTCTCACAGCAGCAGCAAAATGTGCCGGAGCTCCATCATGCATGTACCACAAACTCCTGAAGGCGAACATCCTCAAGCAATCCTGGAAGATGACGCCGCAGAAACCTAAGGTACCTCCGTCCATTAAGTTTTCGTGGAAGAATGTGTGGCCCAATGAGATGGTCACCTAGTACCCCTAAACACACATTCAGTGAGAAATGGTGCTGATGTGGTGACTCATGAACAGCATGTGGGTTTATTTCACACCAAAATTGTGTATTAAGATAATTAAAAACACCATCGCGTGTGAATCCTGCTTCGTCTGTAAATAAAATGTTACATGCGAAACGAGGGTTGACTACAGTCTGTTGTTGCATCCACTGACAAAAAATCACTCTACGAACAAAGTCCGCATCATTGAGACATTGAACTCGTTGGAGGTGGTAAGGGTACAGTAAACTCCGCTGTAAAATTCTGCATACACTACTGACGCATGTGTGGCAATTCTTCTCGTCGAGGTTCCTGGACAGAGCTGTACAGCTTCCAACACCATATCCTCAACCTCAGGCGTAATGCGAGCAGACCTACCTATTGCTCTGCCCTGTGCAAAACCCACATTTTCTCTCAGGCGCTGATGGACCCTTGTAAATGTACGTCTTTCGGGGTGTCTTCGATCAGGATATGTTTCTTGGTACAAGTGTGCAGCCTCCCGTGCATTGCCATTAGCCCTACCTTACATGAAATGAATATCCGCATACTCTTCGTTACTGTAAGGTTCCATTGTAACTACAACACAGCACAAGTGGCACTCCTCAGACGAGACTGATACCTTTTGAGACTGTGTACTGTATCCGTCCTGTACGTTCTGCGTGTATGGTTTTATTACAACTCCACCTCTCGGCAATCAGTTTTGTAAACAAAGAACATAGGACGGCTTCAAGTGCGCAAGGAGTAAACCGTACGATGTTACAAAAAATGACGCCAGAGGTATGCGGACCCATGTTTACTGGGCCATTGTTGCTTCTATTATCGTGTACTTTCAACCATATAAGTTTGCGTCATCCTTTTTTATACACCCTGTATATATACTATATATATATATATATATATATATACTTTTGGAAAATGGTGGGTTTTATTCGCCTTTTTGTACCTTTTCGATTTTGTTTTGGCTTGTTGGTCCTTTTTTGGCCTTTTTTAACGGTTTTTTACAACTTTACCTTCTTTTGACTATATTTATACCATTTGTGTAATTCAAAAATCGCAGAGTTTAGTCTCAATGCCAAGTTATTTTATAAACATTATCTAGTTTTACTTTCTAAAGACTTTTCACATTCCAAACATTTTTGTTGCGCGAGAAACTATCGAAACTTCACAAAAATATCCCATTATTTTTAATCACCAGCCTACTGATCGCCTGAACTATTTTGACTTCAAATGTTCTATGAATTTGCCACTTTGTAAAAATTACCTCGAACGAGGTTGTCTTTATCCACTCGTTAGCAACTGCAACACTTTTTACGTACTTTTTCCTAGGTCTTTTTAGGATATTTTTAGGTATTTTTATAGGCATTTTATAGGTCCTCAACTTCCGAGCCCTATTTATGAGTAAAAATGTGGCTTGGATCAATCTCAGACTTACAAGCAAATTGTCAAAAATTTCATGTCGAAACCTTGACATTTCTCCCAGAGACGCATTGTGATGTACAAAGGCCCTGTCCAAAAAATTATCTGCCGTTTTTAACTGCAAGGAATTAAAATCCATTGCCAAATCCCTCGTTTAAACTACAGGTAAATAATACAACTGAAAAACTGATGAACTGGATAACTCTATTGTTCGTATGGTATAACTTTGCAAGAAATTTGTAAAAATAGACAGTTGTGCTCACCTCTCTCACCCACACCAATGTTGTCGGTGTTTCTTCGCCAGATGTTAATAGGAGCAAGGAGGAAGACGAAAACTGACAACAGGTTGGGTTCTTTCTTTTGTGAGTAGGCAAAAGCGGTCAAAGATCTAGCCTTATATCTCAATCTCTCTCTTTGCCAAGTTAAGCCAGATATACAATAACTACCTGCCGTCCTCTAACTACCTGCCTTACTCTGTCACACTAATAGTCAAGTAGTGATGCACATCTGCTCCGTACAGTGGGTTGCCTTTACTGGATTCTAGCTTCGATTTCGTGCCTTGAACTTAAAAAGGCAGATAATTTTTGGACACGACCTTGGTACAACTCAACGCTTCTCGGGAGAAATTTCAAGGTGGGTTTCGACATGCAGTGGTTGATAGTTCCTTAGTCAGTATTTTATTTAACAACCATCTTTAATGGGTTTATTACATTTATCCCTTACCATTCCTGATCAGGCTTCAAAAATGAAGTGATGGTTCTAATATCTTTATTAGTTGAAAATGGAACTGTTTATAGTATTTATTAGTTTGATGAATGAACTTTAAAATGTGATTGTTGGTAATTCTGAATATCTATGCTCTGATGAAATATTATTTTGGAACAGTATATCTAATATATAAAAAATAATGTTTGTTTGTTTGTTTGTTGGTTTGTTTGTTCGTAATCTATGCGCGGCCATACCGTTGATCCGATTGAGATGGGGGTTTTTGCAAAATCTTCAGGAGATTCCCTGGATGAACACAGGCATTAAAGGGAGTTGTGATACTCAATCCCTTCACCCATAAAAATCACCCTTTGTTGCGAAAATTAAAGTCCCTATTTTGACGCTTAAATGGCTTACATTGCCTAAACCATAATAAATACACCAAATTGTTGTACACTGAATTGAAAATCTCAAAAAAAACTCTACAAAAAAGTCCGAGACAGCATATTTTTATCTTTTACGAATAACTCACAATAACCATTTTTGTCTTTCAATGATACCAAAAAGATCGGGATGAGCTGATTCCGGGCAAGCATAGCAGCTCAAGGTTGGTGGTAGAAATACATTAACATTTATTTAGGAGTAGCAGCGCACTCCGGGTATTAGCTAGTAAGTTTATAAAATGTATAGTGGGTCCATTTACTTATATAGTGTACTTCGAAGTAAGCATGTTAATAGGAAGGTAGTTCCAATAAAAACATGTAATCCGTGCATCTTAGGTCATTAGCGTTACAATTAAATTTAAGCATGAAAGTTAATATAAAATTATAGAATATTCACCTGAAAGGTCCGTCTCCTCAACTTAATTATCATTTAACTGTAATTAAGTTGAGGAGACGGACCTTTCAGGTGAATATTCTATAATTTTATATTAATTTTGAATAAACCTCAACGGAACACATCATGAATCTTATAAAAGTTGATTAAGCATGAAAGTACCCACAAATTTCACTAAGAGGGCTATTACGAGCCATAAATTTACTATGCAGAACTCATCACTTTATTTTCCTTCCAAAGGAAGCGAAATGCGCGATTTTCACGCTCTAAACATCCATGGAGTTTGGTGAGTTTAATCTCGGAACCAGAGTTGAGTATAGATACGACGAAACCACGGTGACTGACTAGGTTTCTAAAATTCCAGAGTGAATCTCTACCGATCAATTTAAGTTTTTTTTTTAACATTGTCATCAGTAGTTATCCATCACTGTAGACTAGGGATAATGTCGTTTCCAGTGGCTGTGGGCCTGAGTTCGATCTCAACGTTTTCCTCACCTGTAAGATAAATGTCAGCGAAGTTGTATAATTTAATAGGAAAGTTGTTGTATTACTGAGTAATAGAAAATTTGTTGTTTCTTGATTATGAGTTGGGATTGGAAATATATTTAAGATTAATAAAATGGTAGGGAAACGAACATAGTACTAATTTGGTTGATAGATTAAACATTTCATTTGAAATTTTAAGGCCCAATTATTCCCCGAATCTGGCCGTCATAATTATCCAGATATGTACAGTATAATTAGTAGGTACAACTAAAATATTCCCCGAATCTGGCCGTCATAATTATCCAGATATGTACAGTATAATTAGTAGGTACAACTAAAATATTCCCCGAATCTGGCCGTCATAATTATCCAGATATGTACAGTATAATTAGTAGGTGCAACTAAAATATTCCCCGAATCTGGCCGTCATAATTATCCAGATATGTACAGTATAATTAGTAGGTACAACTAAAATATTCCCCGAATCTGGCCGTCATAATTATCCAGATATTACAGTATAATAGTAGGTGCAACTAAAAATATTCCCCGAATCTGGCCGTCATAATTATCCAGATATGTACAGTATAATTAGTAGGTACAACTAAATATTCCCCGAATCTGGCCGTCATAATTATCCAGATATGTACAGTATAATTAGTAGGTGCAACTAAAATATTCCCCGAATCTGGCCGTCATAATTATCCAGATATGTACAGTATAATTAGTAGGTACAACTAAAATATTCCCGAATATGGCCGTCATAATTATCCAGATATGTACAGTATAATTAGTAGGTGCAACTAAAATATTCCCCGAATCTGGCCGTCATAATTATCCAGATATGTACAGTATAATTAGTAGGTACAACTAAAATATTCCCCGAATCTGGCCGTCATAATTATCCAGATATGTACAGTATAATTAGTAGGTGCAACTAAAATATTCCCCGAATCTGGCCGTCATAATTATCCAGATATGTACAGTATAATTAGTAGGTACAACTAAAATATTCCCCGAATCTGGCCGTCATAATTATCCAGATATGTACAGTATAATTAGTAGGTGCAACTAAAATATTCCCCGAATCTGGCCGTCATAATTATCCAGATATGTACAGTATAATTAGTAGGTACAACTAAAATATTCCCCGAATCTGGCCGTCATAATTATCCAGATATGTACAGTATAATTAGTAGGTTGCAACTAAAATATTCCCCGAATCTGGCCGTCATAATTATCCAGATATGTACAGTATAATTAGTAGGTGCAACTAAAATATTCCCCGAATCTGGCCGTCATAATATCCAGATATGTACAGTATAATAGTAGGTGCAACTAAAATATTCCCCGAATCTGGCCGTCATAATTATCCAGATATGTACAGTATAATTAGTAGGTGCAACTAAAATATTCCCCGAATCTGGCCGTCATAATTATCCAGATATGTACAGTATAATTAGTAGGTGCAACTAAAATATTCCCCGAATCTGGCCGTCATAATTATCCAGATATGTACAGTATAATTAGTAGGTGCAACTAAAATATTCCCCGAATCTGGCCGTCATAATTATCCAGATATGTACAGTATAATTAGTAGGTACAACTAAAATATCCCCGAATCTGGCCGTCATAATTATCCAGATATGTACAGTATAATTAAAGGTGCAACTAAAATATTCCCCGAATCTGGCCGTCATAATTATCCAGATATGTACAGTATAATTAGTAGGTACAACTAAAATATTCCCCGAATCTGGCCGTCATAATTATCCAGATATGTACAGTATAATTAGTAGGTACAACTAAAATATTCCCGAATCTGGCCGTCATAATTATCCAGATATGTACAGTATAATTAGTAGGTGCAACTAAAATATTCCCCGAATCTGGCCGTCATAATTATCCAGATATGTACAGTATAATTAGTAGGTACAACTAAAATATTCCCGAATCTGGCCGTCATAATTATCCAGATATGTACAGTATAATTAGTAGGTGCAACTAAAATATTCCCCGAATCTGGCCGTCATAATTATCCAGATATGTACAGTATAATTAGTAGGTACAACTAAAATATTCCCCGAATCTGGCCGTCATAATTATCCAGATATGTACAGTATAATTAGTAGGTACAACTAAAATATTCCCCGAATCTGGCCGTCATAATTATCCAGATATGTACAGTATAATTAGTAGGTGCAACTAAAATATTCCCCGAATCTGGCCGTCATAATTATCCAGATATGTACAGTATAATTAGTAGGTACAACTAAAATATTCCCCGAATCTGGCCGTCATAATTATCCAGATATGTACAGTATAATTAGTAGGTGCAACTAAAATATTCCCCGAATCTGGCCGTCATAATTATCCAGATATGTACAGTATAATTAGTAGGTACAACTAAAATATTCCCCGAATCTGGCCGTCATAATTATCCAGATATGTACAGTATAATTAGTAGGTGCAACTAAAATATTCCCCGAATCTGGCCGTCATAATTATCCAGATATGTACAGTATAATTAGTAGGTACAACTAAAATATTCCCCGAATCTGGCGTCATAATTATCCAGATATGTACAGTATAATTAGTAGGTACAACTAAAATATTCCCCGAATCTGGCCGTCATAATTATCCAGATATGTACATAATTAGTAGGTGCAACTAAAATATTCCCCGAATCTGGCCGTCATAATTATCCAGATATGTACAGTATAATTAGTAGGTAACAACTAAAATATTCCCCGAATCTGGCCGTCATAATTATCCAGATATGTACAGTATAATTAGTAGGTGCAACTAAAATATTCCCCGAATCTGGCCGTCATAATTATCCAGATATGTACAGTATAATTAGTAGGTACAACTAAAATATTCCCCGAATCTGGCCGTCATAATTATCCAGATATGTACAGTATAATTAGTAGGTGCAACTAAAATATTCCCCGAATCTGGCCGTCATAATTATCCAGATATGTACAGTATAATTAGTAGGTACAAACTAAAATATTCCCCGAATCTGGCCGTCATAATTATCCAGATATGTACAGTATAATTAGTAGGTGCAACTAAAATATTCCCCGAATCTGGCCGTCATAATTATCCAGATATGTACAGTATAATTAGTAGGTACAACTAAAATATTCCCCGAATCTGGCCGTCATAATTATCCAGATATGTACAGTATAATTAGTAGGTGCAACTAAAATATTCCCCGAATCTGGCCGTCATAATTATCCAGATATGTACAGTATAATTAGTAGGTGCAACTAAAATATTCCCGAATCTGGCCGTCATAATTATCCAGATATGTACAGTATAATTAGTAGGTACAACTAAAATATTCCCCGAATCTGGCCGTCATAATTATCCAGATATGTACAGTATAATTAGTAGGTGCAACTAAAATATTCCCCGAATCTGGCCGTCATAATTATCCAGATATGTACAGTATAATTAGTAGGTACAACTAAAGATATCCCGAATCTGGCCGTCATAATTATCCAAGATATGTACAGTATAATTAGTAGGTGCAACTAAAATATTCCCCGAATCTGGCCGTCATAATTATCCAGATATGTACAGTATAATTAGTAGGTGCAACTAAAATATTCCCCGAATCTGGCCGTCATAATTATCCAGATATGTACAGTATAATTAGTAGGTACAACTAAAATATTCCCCGAATCTGGCCGTCATAATTATCCAGATATGTACAGTATAATTAGTAGGTGCAACTAAAATATTCCCCGAATCTGGCCGTCATAATTATCCAGATATGTACAGTATAATTAGTAGGTGCAACTAAAATATTCCCCGAATCTGGCCGTCTATAATATCCAGATATGTACAGTATAATTAGTAGGTACACTAAAATATTCCCCGAATCTGGCCGTCATAATTATCCAGATATGTACAGTTTAATTAGTAGGTGCAACTAAAATATTCCCCGAATCTGGCCGTCATAATTATCCAGATATGTACAGTATAATTAGTAGGTACAACTAAAATATTCCCCGAATCTGGCCGTCATAATTATCCAGATATGTTACAGTATAATAGTAGGTGCAACTAAAATATTCCCCGAATCTGGCCGTCATAATTATCCAGATATGTACAGTATAATTAGTAGGTACAACTAAAATATTCCCCGAATCTGGCCGTCATAATTATCCAGATATGTACAGTATAATTAGTAGGTACAACTAAAATATTCCCCGAATCTGGCCGTCATAATTATCCAGATATGTACAGTATAATTAGTAGGTGCAACTAAAATATTCCCCGAATCTGGCCGTCATAATTATCCAGATATGTACAGTATAATTAGTAGGTACAACTAAAATATTCCCCGAATCTGGCCGTCATAATTATCCAGATATGTACAGTATAATTAGTAGGTGCAACTAAAATATTCCCCGAATCTGGCCGTCATAATTATCCAGATATGTACAGTTAATTAGTAGGTACAACTAAAATATTCCCCGAATCTGGCCGTCATAATTATCCAGATATGTACAGTATATTAGTAGGTGCAACTAAAATATTCCCCGAATCTGGCCGTCATAATTATCCAGATATGTACAGTATAATTAGTAGGTGCAACTAAAATATTCCCCGAATCTGGCCGTCATAATTATCCAGATATGTACAGTATAATTAGTAGGTACAACTAAAATATTCCCCGAATCTGGCCGCTAATTATCACAGATATGTACAGTATATTAGTAGGTACAACTAAAATATTCCCCGAATCTGGCCGTCATAATTATCCAGATATGTACAGTATAATTAGTAGGTACAACTAAAATATTCCCGAATCTGGCCGTCATAATTATCCAGATATGTACATGTATAATTAGTAGGTGCAACTAAAATATTCCCCGAATCTGGCCGTCATAATTATCCAGATATGTACAGTATAATTAGTAGGTACAACTAAAATATTCCCCGAATCTGGCAGTCATAATTATCCAGATATGTACAGTACTAATGAGTAGGTGCACTCTAAAATATTCCCCGAATCTGGCCGTCATAATTATCCAGATATGTACAGTATAATTAGTAGGTACAACTAAAATATCCCCGAATCTGGCCGTCATAATTATCCAGATATGTACAGTATAATTAGTAGGTTGCAAACTAAAATATTCCCCGAATCTGGCCGTCATAATTATCCAGATATGTACAGTATAATTAGTAGGTGCAACTAAAATATTCCCCGAATCTGGCCGTCATAATTATCCAGATATGTACAGTATAATTAGTAGGTACAACTAAAATATTCCCCGAATCTGGCCGTCATAATTATTCCAGATATGTACAGTATAATTAGTAGGTGCACACTAAAATATTTCCCGAATCTGGCGTCATAATTATCCAGATATGTACAGTATAATTAGTAGGTACAACTAAATATATTCCCCGAATCTGGCCGTCATATTATCCAGATATGTACAGTATAATTAGTAGGTACAACTAAAATATTCCCCCAATCTGGCCGTCATAATTATCCAGATATGTACAGTATAATTAGTAGGTACAACTAAAATATTCCCCGAATCTGGCCGTCATAATTATCCAGATATGTACAGTATAATTAGTAGGTACAAACTAAAATATTCCCCAATCTGGCCGTCATAATTATCCAGATATGTACAGTATAATTAGTAGGTGCAACTAAAATATTCCCCCGAATCTGGCCGTCATAATTATCCAGATATGTTACAGTATAATTAGTAGGTGCAACTAAAATATTCCCCGAATCTGGCCGTCATAATTATCCAGATATGTACAGTATAATTAGTAGGTTGCAAATTAAATATATTCCCGAATCTGGCCGTCATAATTATCCAGATATGTACAGTAGAAGTAGTAGGTTGCACATTAAAATATTCCCCGAATCTGGCCGTCATAATTATCCAGATATGTACAGTATAATTAGTATGTGCAACTAAAATATTCCCCGAATCTGGCCGTCATCAATTATCCAGGATTACGATAATAGTAGGGTCCAACTAAATTATTCCCCGAATCTGGCCGTCAGAATTACCAGAGATTGTACAGTTAATTAGTAGGTGCAACTAAAATATATTACCGAATCTGGCCGTCATAAATATCCGATATGTTGTACAGTATAATGTTTAGGTACACAATAAATATCTTCCCCCGAATCTGGCCGTCATCATTATCCAGATAGTTACAGTATAATTAGTAGGTACAACTAAAATATTCCCCGAATCTGGCCGTCATAATTCTCAGATATTGTCAGTCATAATTGAGTTGTATAATAAAATATTCCCCGAATCTGGCCGTCATAATTATCCAGATATGTACAGTATAATTAGTAGGTACAACTAAAATATTCCCGAATCTGGCCGTCTAATTATCCAGTTATGCAGTATAATTAGTAGGTGCAACTTAAATATTCCCCGGAATCTGGCGTCGTATAATTATTCCAGATATGTACAGTATAAATTAGTAGGTTGCAACTAAAAATTTCCCCGAACTCTGGGCCGTCTTATTTTTCCAGATTATGTACAGTATAATTAGTAGGGGCAACTAAAATTATTCCCCCGAATCTGGCCGTCATAATTATCCAGGATATGTACCGTATAATTAGTAGGTGCAACTTAACATATTCCCCGAATCTGGCCGTCATAATTATCAGATATTTACAGTATATTCTAGGATCAATAAAATATTCCCCGAATCTGGCCGCATAATATCCAATATGTACAGTATAATAGTAGGTGCAACTAAAATATTCCCGGATCTGGCCGTCAATTATCCAGATATGTACAGTTCATTAGTCTGTGCAACTAAATATTCCCCGAATCTGCGTCATAATATCAGATATGTCGTATAATTAGTAGGTGCAACTAAAATATTCCCCGAATCGGCCGTCATAATTATCCAGATATTTAGCTTATAATTATAGGTGCACTAAAATATTCCCGAATTGGCCGTCATAATTATCGATATGTACATTATATTAGTAGGTGCACCTAAAATATTCCCGATTGGCCGTCATAATATCCAGATATGTCGTATAATTAGTAGGTTGAAAACTATTCTTCCCCGATCTGGCCGTCAAATTATCCAGATAGTACAGTATATTAGTAGGTCAACTAAAAATTCCCCGAATATGGCCGTCATAATTATCCAGATATGTACAGAAAATTAGTAGGTGCAACTAAATATTCCCCTAATCTGGCCTCTAATTATCCAGATTGTACGTATAATGTAGGTACACCTAAATATCCCCGAATCTGCCGTCATAATTATCCAGATAGTACGTAAATTCGTAGGTGCAACTAAATATTCCCGAATCTGGCCGTCATACTTATCCAGATATGTACGTATAGTTAGTAGTGCAACTAAATTTCCCCGAATCTGGCCGTCATAATATCCGATATGTACAGTATAATTAGTAGTCAACTAAATATTCCCTAATCTGGCCGTCTACTTATCCAGATCTGTACAGTTATTTAGTAGGTGCTACTAAAATATTCCCCAATTGGCGCTAATTATCCAATATGTACAGATATTAGTAGTGCAACTAAATATTTCCCGAATCTGCGTATAATTATCCAGATAGTAAGTATAATTAGTAGTACATGAAATATTCCCAATCTGCCGTCATAATTATCCAGATTGTACCGTATCATTAGAGGGCACTAAAATATTTCCCCGAATCTGGCCGTCATAATATCGATATGTACAGTTATAATATTGGTACAACTAAAATATTCCGGAATTGGCCGTCATAATTATCCAGATATGTACAGTATAATTAGTAGTACACTCAAATATTCCCCGAATCTGGCCGTCCTTAATTTATCCAGATATGTCAGTATCATTAGTAGGTGCATCTAAAAATTCCCCGAATTGGCCGTCATAATTATCCAGCTATTTACAGTATAATTAGTAGGTACAACTCAAATATTCCCCGAATCTGGCGTCATAATTATCCTATATGTACAGTATAATTAGTAGTTGCAACTAAATATTCCCCGAATCTGGCCGTCATAATATCAGAATGTACAGTATAATTAGTAGGTACAAACTAAAATATTCCCCGATCTGGCCGATATAATATCCAATATGTTACAGTATAATTAGTAGGTGCACTAAAATTTCCCCGAAATCTGGCCGTCATATATCCGATATGTACATAAATTAGTAGGTGCAACTAACATATTCCCGAATCTGGCGTCAAATTATCCAGATATGTACAGTATAATTTGTAGTACAACTCAACTATTCCCGAATCTGGCCGTCCTAATTATCCAGATATGTACCAGTGTATAATTAGTAGTACACACTAAAATATTCCCGATCTGGCCGTCATAATTATCCATATGTCAGTATACTAGTAGGTACAACTAAATATTCCCCGAACTGCCGTCATAATTACCAATATTTCCATTATTACTTCGTAGGTCCAACTAAAATATTCCCGAATCTGGCCGTCATAATTATCCATAATGACAGTATAATTAGTAGTTACAACTAAATATTCCCCGATCTGGCGTCATAATATCCAGTATGTACAGTCTAATTAGTAGGTACCGACTAAAATATTCCCCGATCTGGCCGTCCTAATTTCCAGATAGTACAGTATAATTATAGGTACAACTAAAATATTCCCCGAATCTGGCCGTCATAATTATCCAGATATGTAAGTATATAGTAGGTCCAACTAAAATATTCCCCGATCTGGCCGTCAAATTCTTTGCGATATGTACAGTAATTTAGTAGGTACACTAAAGTATTCCCGAATCTGGCCTCCTATTATCCAGATATACAGTATATTGTAGGTACAACTAAAATTCCCCGAATCTGGCGTCATAATTATCAGATATGTACAGTATATTAGAGGTACAACTAATATTTCCCCGAATTGTCGGTTTCATTATTATCCGATATGTACAGTATACTTAGTAGGTACACTAAATATTCCCCGAATTGCCGTATAATTTCCGATTGTACAGTAACTTTAGTAGGTACAACTAAAATATTCCCGATCTTGCCGTATAATTATCCATATATTTGACAGTATATTGTAGTACAACTAAAAAATCCCGAATCTGGCAGTCATAATTATCCAGATATGTACAGTATAATTAGTAGGTACAAATAAATATTCCCCGACTCTGGCCGTCATAATTATCCAGATATGTACAGTATAATTAGTAGGTACACGAAAAAATCCCCACGAATATGGCCGTCATAAATTATCCAGATAGTACAGTATTAATTGTAGGTTACAACTAAATATCCCGAATCTGGCCGTCATATATCCAGAATGTACAGTAAATTAGTAGGTAAACTAAAAGATTCCCCGAATCTGGCCGTCCTAAGTATCCAGATATGTACACCGTCATAATCAGTAGGTTACCAACTAAACATACTTCCGGAACTCATGGACCGTCATAATATACCCCAGATATGCTACGTATAATTGCCTCAGGTGCAACTAAAATATTCAAAGAATCTGGACGTCATAGGATTACCAGAATTGTTACCAGCCTCTAATTAGGAGGCTAAAACTATCAAATATTCCCCGAATCTGGCT